>JANHFX010016962.1:0-36787 GCA_027560015.1 Chloroceryle amazona | reverse complement strand
CGGGGGGGTTGTCCGTGTCGTGACACGCTGCCCGGGATGGGGGACGGTGGGGGCATCCCTGGGCCCCCCCCCGGGAGAAGAAACGGGGCCAGTAGCGGCTCTTGGGAGCCATGATATTGCAGGGGCCCAAGGAGAGGGAATGATGTGGCCGAGAGAGCGAGGGGGCCGCTGGGATGGAAAGGAGGAGGCCTGGGCCTGTGGGGGCTCGGCGTCAGCTCCTCAGGGATCGTCAGGGAGACGCAGCCGCGGCCGGGGAAAGAAGGCTCGTGGTCTCTGCTTCCCTGGTTACGATCAAGAGTGAAGAATAAAACCTGGATGGCTGTAGTAGATTTTAGCGAGTTTTGCACTAAGGAACGGTGCGGCTGTCGTGGTTACGCAGACCCAAACACCGCCTAGGGGGTGTAGTATAAGATGATCGGACCTGATGGCCTGGGTGGCAGATGCACCAGTTCCTCTGCCACTCCATGTGAGAGCTTAGCTTTATTCAGCAAACTTAACAAGCTCACCCTGTAACACATGCTATTACTATAGCTATGTTTAAACATTCACGGACATTTCAGCTCCTAAACTTACCTGACAGCAAAGTGTAATGCTGTCTGCGGTTCATGGTAGAACCTGGTGGTGAATATTTTAAAGAGCTGCTCTATTTGTGATAAAATGTTTACAACTGAAAGTATACTGACACAAAAGCTGCATGTTCAGCCTTTCATTAGACCTGTACAAACAATATGATCTTCCTACATTTTTAATAAAACCTTCAAAGAATAAGAAAGAGAACAGTGCTACTGTTACCCTCAAAAATTACAATTGCAACATATTACCATGGCTGTGATGTCTCCAAATAAGTGTGCCATGCTTTCCTGCAAGCAAAAATCCTGCACCTACTGATGAATTTTCAAAACTCTTGAAATCAGTAAGCCTATGATTTCATCTTTCCTCTTCCTTTTTACATTGTTTCAAGCCTTGCAAACGAGTGTTTCTCAGTATGCTGTGTTTTACATTTAAGCTATAAAAGGGTGTATGGTATTTCTTGTTAGATGAAAACTTTTCTGTTTACTTTTTAATGGCAGAGAGGTTGAGCTGCCTGTGGCAATCACCGTAAACTATGTGTTCACCTGCTGACTGTGATGTTTACTGTGTGCATTCACAGTATTGAAATAAATGTAATAGTATGATTCAATGTACCTTGAAAGGAAGGTCCTTGATTCTCCTACCATCTTTGGATACACTTTGCAGCAAATTCTTGAGTATGATGAAGCGTCAATTCAATCTAGTGGTTCAGCTTGACAGCCTTGATGTGCTCATTAAACAGTCAGTAACAGGACTGGCTTTCCTGAGGGTGGCAGAGGGTCCAAGAAGACTGAAGGAAGAAAGATTTAAAGATGAGGAGTGATGATACAAGATTTGTGTATGAATAAAAAATGTTGTCTATATGTGTACATCAGAAAGCCGGTCTTACAGAGCCTTCATAAAGAAATTTAGGTAATATAGACCTCTCTTTTGACTTACTCATGTTAGAAATACTTTTAAAAAACTACAGGCCATATGGTTCCACTCTAAATGTCAACAGTCTCACAGGAGAGATGATGCCTGGCTCTAAAAGTTAGCTGAAGTGTTTTTTAACATTCATTGTTTGTTATAATTATTCTCTTGTTAATAAAGTAGGTTGCTGTCGTGCAGGCAGATTATCCCTGATCAGACAGAATATAAAGGTGTCTAATTTAGATCTGACTTACAGTGATGATTTCACCACTTTCCCTAATCTAAAAGCTGCTGCACTGTATAATCTTGTCTAATGTTTAATGCTTAATTTATTTTTTCCTTGCCAGTGCTTAAATTCAACATTTTTTATCTTGTCCTGACTAGTGAATGTTCTAATCCTTGTCCACTCAATGAAAAAATGTACGTATTTCTAGAGCACACTCTATTTTTTCTGCTGATTAACCCTTAACCTTTCCTCTTACTTTCCAAATACCTTACTGGGTTTGCTATTGCACTTTGAACTATCTTCGGACTGAACTATCCATCCCTTCTAAAATATGTTCACAAATTAACCAATTCTTATGTAGGCTTAAACTAGATCCTTTTAAATGTGTCTGTATTTCAAATGCAGGGGCACTATAAAAACGCATCTCAGTAATTCCATTAAAGTATTTTAGTATTAAAGGTAAAATGTTATTTCATTCAAATGTTAAAACTTCACTTCTTACATGTAATCCTAGTGTTCAGTTACAGTATGGAGTGGCTATGGGATTCCCCACCCCTCTGCCCCTGTGAATCCTCCCTTGCATTCCCCAACAATCTCAACTCACATGTTCCAAGTCTTGGGTTTGGTCCTACAGATGGTCAGTGCTTCTATTTCTTACTCGCATCTACACCACTTGGTGTTTGCAGACTGATCTGCTAACTGGAAGGTAGATCAGGCACTCTGCATTTGGAATTTCATCATCAAAAGAGGTAAAAAAAAATCTCAACAAAACAACAGACCAACTTTGACTTTCATTCACTGGTGGATTTACACAAATGCTTTCTTAAGGAGTTGTAGAGAATATAAGAAAAAGGTGCCCTCCAATCTTGTCCACCTTAGGACAGTTGAAAGACAGAAAGCTAAGGTAAATGGCACTCCTCTGGGCATATCAGAGCCCTGTATCCTTAACCATTGGTACTAGTTTAGCTAATACTATTTCCCCAGGATTTCTATCTTATGTGTTCCAGTTCTTTGTCTGTTGATCTTCACCAGGAAATGCTAGCTTTGATTCAG
The DNA here is from genome assembly GCA_027560015.1 of Chloroceryle amazona. Taxonomy (NCBI): domain Eukaryota; kingdom Metazoa; phylum Chordata; class Aves; order Coraciiformes; family Cerylidae; genus Chloroceryle; species Chloroceryle amazona. The sequence continues at coordinate 34,026 of JANHFX010016962.1, read as the reverse complement.
TACATTGAAGGAGAAAAGCATTTAAAATGTAGCCATCAATACCAGCCTTTCAGAACAATGGTGACAGAGACTTTCCCAGTATCATGAATTGCTCATGATCTGATTTGTGAAGGACCCTTCACAGAGACACTGGGAGGGTGGGAGTGACAGGAGCAACTGAGTATTTTTCCCATCATGTGCTAGTTACCTTAAGGCTTGGTCAGGGACTTCGAAGATGCTAATCCAATTAACTATCAAAGTATCTTAATTGAATTTTATACATTTCTTCTTATTTACATACTCATTTGGGGCTTCAGCTTAGTTTCACTGAGGTTCATAGAGATCTTAATTCAACCTTTCAAACTTTTATTGTCTTGTTTTCCCTGAGCATCACTTCAGACAGAGCCTCTTGTGGAGGACTTCTTTTCCCTACATTCTGGTTTTCAGCATGCCATAGAGGTGATATTTAGACTTCCGCATTTCCATCTAAGCCTGGTAGTCACAATATATGTATCTTATTTCTGACACGATATTTAATACTGAGGAAAACTGACTTTGCATTCATCTGAGATACATAGAATTTTGAGTTAATTTCAATTAGACCAAACAGTTCAGGCTGTTTTCTTGTCAGTATAGCTGTAGCCAAAATTTCAGAGGGCAGGAGGCTACCACATTAGTTTAAAGGAGGTCAGATGCTCTTTTCTGTTTACAATGTAGTCTCAATAAAGAGCCTTTCAGTAATCTAGCTGACAGGGTGATGTTATAATAACCAGGTCAGCAACTGGAATAAGCAGTTAGGATCAATAGAGATATAAAGATGAAAAACTTCTTAGACAGGTTGCTTTATGATTTATCAATAAGAGCTGAAGGTTGAATATAACCAAAGTATTACAGTTTTATTAGCTTGTCCTTGACTGAAGTGTTATCCAGAAATGACATGTATCCAAAACAGACCTTAGAACAGCAGGTATTCGGAGAACTTTTGAAGAGAAGCTGAACTAAATGAGGGAAGTTCTCCAAGTGTTATTGTGTGTTTGCAAGAAATCAGATTATGTGATTCCTGTTTATTCAGTTCTTTGAATAGTTAATGGGAACTTTTTCTGTTAGTCCCAATAAAATACTCCAAAAGGTAGTGTTCCTATGGAGACGTGATGAAAGTATAACCACTACAGAAAGAAAACTGAGTGTTGTAAAATTATTAACCCCCAAATCCTTCATTAAATGTATTAGTCTGGTGGGTAATCTTCTTTGATGTTTCTAAAAAAATATATTGTAAGAAGAGCCAACTAATCCATATTGATTTTTCTACCACAATTAAGCTGATCTTCAATTAAACTTCACTGTTTCTTTTATAAGTCATTACTCCACTTTCTCCTCCTCCAAATGTATAGTTTACTGTATAATAAGTTTGGAATAGGTAGGCAGCCAGGTTCATTTTGTCACAGATTCTGCTTCAGTGTAAGTATGTTTCCACTAGTGGTTTTCAGTTTCTGCAGTATACTGTATCTTCCTGACCTGAATATTGAAGGAAGCCTGAGGGATTTAAGTCTACTTTGCACCTGCAGTACAGAAGCTTCACAGTTTCACCAGGGAGTCAAAGGGGTAAATATTGTAATCTGAACTTCAGAAGGTTATTAAACTCGGTAATTTACAAGAATATTATATTCTAAAAATATGTATTTTTGAAATACTACCTACTATCAAGCTCTAGCAGAGTTTGTCATTCAGAAACCATTTGTCATTGTCACACAACTCACCTGTGAAATAATGGTCTTGGTGGGTAATCTATTATTTGTTGGTCTAATAGTTCTCATTTAAAATGAATAATACTTTCTGCATTCATCCAGAACAATATCTATATCCTGTTCTTGGTCTACAAATCTTAGTAACACATTCCCTTTTTTCTTTTTGAGTATCAGTAGTGAATTTGAAAACATAACCACGTAGTGTTTTACTACTCAGTATCATCTCCCACTCACTAGTTCCTATCCATTTCCCTTGGAACCCCACAAATACATTTATTAGTGTATTAAGCCTGCATGTTATTTCATCCATAGCAGAATGAATGCCCAGCGGTGTCAGGCAGCAACAGGTCTGTATTTCAAAGGCTATATGTGCCTGCACATTTATATGGCCTTAACGTTATTTACATTGACCTAGATGGGGAGTGCTATGGAATTACTATATAAAACCTCATAATCCTGACAGATGGTGATTTTTAACTTCCCTTTACAAGCATATGACTTAAAAGATTTTGTATTTTTCCACTAAATTATTATAGAAAGCAGTGCTGTAATCATATACTGTGGCAACAGGCAGATGGTGCGGAAAAAAACCCAACAAAAAGTAAAGGAAGCAATCAGCCTGTAATACTAGCCTTGTAGTCTTGCATTCTGTTTTGTTCTGGGTTCGTTTTCAGCTAGCATAGCTGACATTTTTGTCTCAAGAGCTGAAATTGTATCCTTTACTAGTTTGAAAAAGTCTTTGACATACCATTTATAAATTCTTATAATGGAAATGTTTGCAATAGCTATATATATATATATTTCCTGCAAGTTTCAAAAATAATTTAATATTAACTTACATTTGTTGTAGTTCCATAAACTGCAGAAAATACTGTTTGAAGAATGCTCAGTTAAAATCTCCGTGTTGAGGTTTAAAGTGCAATAATTAAGTCTTACCACAAGAGGACCCCCAAAGACAATTTGTCTTGCAGTGTTGAAAAAGTAATGGTATAAATTCGTCTTCAGACTACTGATGTGTGTCATATATTTATGCTTTAAGAAAACTTATACAGTTCACAGAAACTTTGAAAGAATACATGGTATTAGCTCCTTAAATACTGACTGTAGACTATGTTAAGACTAATAATATTTCACATGAACCAAGGAACCATATTTGAACCAAATTAAACACTAAGGATATATTGTGACTTCTGTTAATAGTAAATTTAAGCACTTTAAGGATTATTTTTTATTATTGCTGAATGTATTTTAATTTTGAGAACTGTCTTGTGTACCATGATCTGTATTGTTCTTCCACTGCTTTCATTTTGCTCAGAAGACTACGAAACGCTTATGAAGTACATATGTTGAATCCTGAAATTCCCTCTGAATCCTTGAACTACACTATGCTTAGACTACATTAATGGTCCTGTGCCTTTCAGCTTAGAGTTCTTTCAAAGAAAGCCATATGTAGGAAGTGAAGAGTGAGGTTGTGCTCTCTTGGATTATAATGAAAAGTCAGCTAAGTGTTCTTATTCTACAGGAAGGACTTGGGTGCTGTACTTTTCTCTTTAGAAAGCTCCACTTCCATAATGTATTGCTGAACCAAATCAAACGAGTTTTTCAGCAAAACCATCATGATATTACATGTACATAAATGGAAGGCTGCTAAAGGAACATCCCCTCTAATTTAGTCTAAAAAGAATATGTGAGTATCAAACAGGGAATGGAAACTTATTCAAAACTTTTAAACTACCTTTTAATGGTAAGTTAGAAAAGTCTATCTTTACAAAACAACAGAAAAAAACTAATGTCATAACTTCAGAAAGATAGTTACTTAGTGTTCATTATTTTAAAATTTAAAAATATTGAATCAGGACACTTAGGTGAATAAATATGTGTAAAAATTAGCTTCAGTAACCCAGTAGAATGGTCTAATTTTGACTACAGAAGAGGTGAATCTTGATAACAAAAGGATATAGTATAAAGCCAAGGCCTTGGCTTTATAGATAGACAAACCCAGGACATTTTCCCATTACTTTTTTAGAAAAAAAAAAACCAAGAAGGGCAAATAATTTATGATGGCTTAACCCAATATAGAGAAAGTAAGACACATTTTGATTCTATAAAAGAAAGCGATATTCTGCCTACAATGATAATCAAGCTAAATGGCAAGTAATATTCTTATCATTCTCTATCAAGTTATACAATCGCTTCTGCTCATACAACAATGAAAGGCTCTAGGCCCATGTTCAGCACAAGCCACTCTTGGGTATTCTTAAAACCAGTATGAACTAGTTTTACTGAAGTGTCATAGAGAACATTTTCATACCCAGATCAAGAGATTTTAGGAAAATACCAATGACAACTTTGAGCTTAGATTTGAATAAACCACTTTAGATAAATAATTACTACAGTAGCCATTTTTTTTTTTTTAATCCACAAAGATACATCTAGATAGATTATCCAGTATTAATCAATACTTTCTTGCTAGCAAAACACCTGAAAGAATAACAGAAATCTCAAACAGATGTATAATCGCATTAGTAGGAACCCAGGTTTTTGTATGTGTAAATATCAAGTATTTGACTACCTTGTCTGGTCTTTTTTCTGGCATAACAGAAAATACCAGTCAGCAAGCAGAATCACCTCTGTACCTAGTTTAATAAAAATTATTTCCTTTATAAATGATGCTACTGTACCTGAAGGGAATTCAGTGTATGGTATATTCACCAAAAAGAAAATATACGGTAACTTCATTATTAATTTTTGCCTATATTTACATATTCTCCTGTAGGCAGAAGCCTGTGAGTATATGGTCTGCTTTTGAAAATACAATTCGAAAGGCTCTTGCATCACAACTTGTATGACAGGAATTCAACACCAGGATGCTACATTTTAGCTTGTGATTACCATATGCTCTAGCAAAACTCATTTGTCTCCCTGCTTTATATGTCATCTGGTTTTGTTAACATTGTTGTCAAAACATCCAGTCCTGTACTAAGTTAGGTTAGCAATTCACACCTATATAAAAGATTTGGCAGAACTCCAGTGTTTTGATGTCAGGAATGATTACTGATTTGCATTTTAAAGAGGTGTCATTCACTCAGTGCATCATTTTGCCTTTTGTACATGTAACATTTTTCAGAAGAGATGGAAAAAAAGAAGTGTAAATCTATTTTGAGTGCTCTTCAAATCTGTTGGAACAACAGACATTGCTGAATCTGGGAGCTGGTGGAAGAACTGTTTCACTGTGGAAGGAAAGTCACCGTTTTCAGTGAGTGAAAGACATGGTTATTCTCGCAGAGATGTGCCTCTGCACCAGTTGCAGGTGGCTGGCTTTTTGTTTGTTGCCTGAAAGTGTTGGTCACTTGGCCACAAGCTATCTATCACAAACTAAACCACACCACAAATAATGAGATCCTGTGCTAAGATTAATTTTGATGAAGTTCACTGCAGAACAGTAGTATCCAGGAGCTTTGGTACTGGTTTCATTGAGGTCTTGTCATCTCCCACTTCAGTCTTCAAAATCTGAGCTGCCCAGCTATGGAGTTGCGCTGCTTGACCTTCAGACATGCCTTCCAACCCAAGTTATTCTACGATTCTGTAATGGTGCAGAAATTCTGCATTTCAAGCATGTTCAGATGCTTGATGAAACAAAAGTGATGTCCATGTGGGTAGTTTTCATTAAATATTAAAATGCCACATCTGTGGTTAAAAATAAAGCTTAAAGACAATATTTTTCTTTGACTCTTTCAGTGCCTTGTAATGCTCACCTGCTACAGAGTGCTTTGCAGCAGGTCTCCAACTTGGAAACTATACCACAGAAATATTGTAGTGTGGACGTAGGTTCTGCCACACAGGCTTTATAGGGATGTCAGGTATTGCCAAAAGGTAGCTGATGAACAAGGAGGAATAAAATAACAGAAGACACAGTTAACCAACAGCTGAGAAAAAGATTCTCTGAATAGAAGGAAAATGTCTCAGTAATGACTGTCTAACATTTCCAAGGAAGACGCAAACATTATCAGTCAGAATCACAAGAGACCAGTTGTTCTTATATGACATCATGATTCTAAGCATCCTAAGCCCAGAAGGAATTTGTCTCAAAGTAGTGCAGCAGTTTCATGTAAAGCAGCATCCAAATGGTGTAAACACAAATTGTTGTGCCAATTCTTATGAACAGAAATGTTTCTACAGTGAACTGTAAAGGCTGTCAGTGACTCTAGGTGTGTCACTTATGAAAGAGAAGAAAATAAAGATAGCCAAATATTTAGACCCACTGGAAACTCAATACACTTTTTACAACAGCCTGAGCAATAACAGTAGGACTGTGGTTACTTGAGAATATGAGACAATATTGTTCATCAGGTAATTTCTCAACTATGTTACTGATTGGCCAAAGAATAAATAAATCTCAACATCAGGGCTAAAGCAGTGGGAAAGATGACTATTATGAAAATGATAGTAAGCATTTTGTAGAGGAGACAGGAAAAAAATTATGAATTCATTCTCTGGAGGGTGCAATTGAGAGGAGGATGAAACACCAAGGAGGAGACAGCACTGAGGCAGATGAAAGTGTGATACTGGATATGAAGAGAGTAACTTACTGGTGAGCAAGCTGCTTTGGGCCAACAGTATGTTAATAGTAAAGCTCTATCAACTGAAAAAGCCAAGATAGAACTGAAAATAGTAACAGCATAAAGCCTGTTTTCACCTTCTTCTTGTCATGTCAGAGCACAGGGGAGGACAGGAGGAAAAGCCACCAACTGTGATCCTGATGGACAATAGGAATGAATGGCTTGGACAGGCTATATGGCACACCATCTTCCTCCTTTATCTCCGGGGCCTGTCATAACAGGCCAGCAATCTTAACTAAGCACTTTAGTAAAATGAGTATCAAGTGAGAAAGATTCCGACTAAAATCAAAACCAGAGTTGTTTCTTACCTGAATAGGAGCAAAGTAGAACCAGCAATGCTCTGTGCACAAAACAGATCTATCTCAGCAATTGTTTCATATATAGTAAATAGCAATCGCTACTGTGTTCACTTAATTTGATTTTAGCTTTGACAGCTTCCCAACACAAAAATGAGTGATTAAAATAAATCATTCAGAGATACTATTTAATGAGGAAAAAGGTGATTGAAAGGCTGTATTTGTCCCTGTGGATAACAAAATGGTACATCAGAACAGAGCAAGAATTCTCCAGGGAGAAAAGTGAGCATCTATGTTCAAACAAAAATGATTTAGGGCATCAGGAAGACAAATAACAAACTGCAACTGAGGTATCTTTTTTCAAGTCTACTCTCAATATAAATTAAGTAAACAGTGATGGGAGTCACATCCTTGTTCATTCACCAGTATAAGAACACATTCTGTGTGTTCTATAAGAGATACTTCCTATCTCTCTTTGAGACCAAAACACATGCTGTACAAGCCATTCCAGGCTCTCAACTGTTAAAGATCTTACTTGGTTTCCACAGACATGAAGGCAATTTTCCCAATTATTTTGCTGGAATCTAAAAAAAACCTCTGAGAAAATAGGTAGGAAAAAAAAACAACTTTACTACATAAAGTAACATAACTTAGTCTGTTGTAATTAGGGGCAAATATTTATTTATTTATTTTTAGAATCCTATCTACATTTACCCCATATCTGGGGCTAAACTACAGCAGTTATTCTATCACCCAGTGACCCCTCCCCAGCCAAGAAAGAGGATCAGGAAAAGGAGAGGAGACTCACAGATGAAATGAAAATGAATTTAAGGAAACAGCAAAACTAGTATCAATGCCAGTATAAAGTAAGCAATTTTATACTCAGCTCAGCTAATGTAGTGCAGTCACAATTAATAGGAAGACAGTCCTCCAAGGCAGAGGAGCAGGACAAGGAGGAGCACACTTCCTCCTTTATTCTGAGTATGATGTTTATGGGCTGGGATCCACCTGTAGCCAGCTCAGGTCAGGTGCCCTGGCTGATTTCAAATGGCTAACGGCCTGCAGCTCTTGGCTGGCCTGGGGTTCTGTCACAGTGAAACCAGGACAGATATCTGTCTATATAGATGAAAATCAGAATGATGTTCTTCAACAGCTATTGTTAGAGACATATATGTTAATAAAAATCTGAGCTCTGTGAAGTCTTTACTCTGCTTGTTCTATGTCAAATTAATCACCATTAAGACTTTATACAAGCTGAGCATAGAGTGGTTTAAAGCTGAGTCCACACAGCCGCTCTCTCACCACCCCCTCACCCCCAAATGGGAAAAAGAGGCATAAAAATGCAAAAACCCAAGAGAAGGGGGCTTAATACAACAGTGCAACAGGGGAAAAAACAAACAACAGCAACAAATAACAGTAATGAGTCCCTACACACCAAGAAAAGAGTCTATCTTTATTATGACACACTGCCCTCCACTCTGACTTCTGGTGAAAATGAACCTTATCCTATCCTGACCCAGGGCACTGAGTAAATACAGCAGTGTGTCTGTCAAAACATGAAGCCTTGCTTCCTAACCTTTTCTCTTGTAAAATCGGGGCTTACCTGACAATAGTCTTAATGAAAGAATAATATGTACTCATTTTTAACTCTCCAGTTACTATATAGAAGACTATCAAATGGTTTTCTGGGAAATTTGTATTCTATTGCAGCTGCTTGCTGTCTCGTAGAACTGCTTGCTTGACCAGCTTCTCTTGTGCAAAGCTAAAAAGAAAAGCTTTTTCAGCTACAAAACTGGATTAAATTTTTTTTTTGGTCAGTACCATAAAATAAAACAGCTTACAATTGTCCCCTTTTTCTCTTATCTTAGTTTCAGATGCACCATGCTGCAAAAACATTGCTTTTTCTATCTTGGTGTGAAAGCCTGTCATGAACAACTGATTATTCAATTTATTTTTCCCCTTTTTTCCCCTAAAATATGGCATGAGCTTTCTAATCTTCCATTCACATGAAACAAAGTAATTATAACTTCTTTAGAAGCAATGCTGAAGGTATTTTGTCCCCTTTGATAGGCTAGGGGTGATTGATGCTTCGAAGTTTGGGGATTTGTTTTAGAAGTTGGATTAATTTATGGATTTTTGGTCACTTTCCATGGTGAGCTTTGATAAGAGAGGCTAAATACAGGAAGGATTTATCCCTGTTATGACTAAGAAATGTAAAACAGAATTTTTCTTTTTATTAGAGTTTGGCTTCTGAACCAGAGGCTATAGTAATAACAGTAAGTGAGATAATTTTACAAGCATTATCTGTAGGAAATGTAATAAAATAGCTACAAGAGGAAATGTGTTTGGAATTATCTGATTGGAAATGTTATTCAATATGTTAGAGATTAAAAACAATAACATTTTGTTTCCTGTGGTAAAAATGTGCTAATAAGAATGGTTATATTAAGAGCATTGTTGCCATCAGCCTGTATTGTTCAGGTTTAGCACACACTGGAAAAGCCCAACTCTTTTAGACTACTTGTGTTTAGGTTTTGCCATTAAAAAACAATGAAGATCCCTTCCTTTTTATCCTGAGTTTTCATTGCAGGTACTTTTGAGTGCCATGAAGTTTGAGATTTCACTCTGCAGACTGCATCTGTATCTGAGATTCTTTTAAGAGCAGTGTTGGTTGATCTGTTCGATCCTGCCTGAAGGCCTGAGGTTGCTATCATTCCTATGAAGTACATAGGAGACTGGGTTGGAAAAGAATGAGGTGGTACGGGTGATGGTCCTTTGCTGTGCCACCACAATCTTTTTTATTGCACCAGATACCAACCTGGTTTTCTGAGTGCATGGGTGAGGTAGTAGCTTAGAAAAGAGAAAGATGAGCCCATAATAAAACAGCAAGCCCTCTGGTAGGGAGAATGTAAGACTCAAAGAAATAAAATAATTGGAAGAATCAAAGAAATAGAAATAAGCAGTACTGGACTGAGTCTATAATATCTACAAGGATATGAAGTTTTCAGCAAATACACCAAGTTTAAAACACTGACTTCAAGTGATCTCTCAGGTTCTTGACTTCTACTGATTTCTTTGGTCTACCATTCCAGTTTTACTTTTCTATTAAAGAAATCCATTTCAGACTTCTTTGAAGTTTACCTGCAAAATGGATTGCCTTTATTTTCTCTTCTATTCTTTCAGTTGTCTAGCAACCAGCTTCTCAGTGACTTTCACTGCAGTTTCCTCTTACTGCATTTGCTGCATTACTGCATTGGATAGAACCTAGAGTGAGAGCTCTCTTGGTTGGCATGGTACAGTTAAGAGTTGTAGGCTTGTCCTTGCTCCAGACCATTGACAAGATGAGTAGGCAAAATGTTTTTAGAGAAAGGGCATAAGGCTTAAGCAATGTAAAATATATGATTTCAACATTTACAAATTTATGCTAGAACTTGAAAAGAAGGAGGTCTGAGTCTGAGTAAGATTGTTAAATAAATAGCAAATGGGAAAAAAGGAGCCAGATAATAGAAACCCTATTTATCACTTTTCACAACTGTAGTACATAAAGCCTTTCACAGAGCAAGGCATGAGTGAAGAGCCCTTGAGATTGAGTATGGTACTTGTGGAAATCATGGCTTAGAAGTAGGATATTTCATCAGAAAAGACAAAAGAAAAAAACAATTCTACAAACCACCTTAAAGCTTTCCTCATAGTTGTCAGCATTCACTAAGACAGTATTCAGTATTTTCAGAACAGATGGACATTGACAGGCTAATGTCCATGTCTTAAAGTTTGCAACCAGTACTGAAGCTTAGTTTGAGGCATGTGGAGGTAAAGTTTTAAGGTGCTCTGAATGCCATCTCCATCTTCAGGTAATTGCTGGCAGTGTCTCAGAGTACACACATTAATTTGAGCAGTCCAAGATTGAAGGAGCTCCTTTTGAGCATAATAGAGAATTTCTCACAGGTAACCCAAGAAATATACTGGAGAGTGAGGCCTAGAACTTGTCTGCTGTTAGATGAAACAGCTACAGTTTCACCATATGTTAGAGATGTAGGACTTCACATTTCTGTAGAGTCAAATTGGAGTGATATAAAAACAAAGAATACCTCAGTTCCTATGTGGTAGGTAGTAAAATGCATGTTCTGTAAGCATGCTAATACACTATACCAAAATAAACTGAGTTTGCTTAAACTGTAATTGAAGCTGCTTCTAGTTAAAACACACAGGCTGTCATCAAGTACTGGAGGTTGCAGGTAGTAGAGTAATACAACACAGCATGTAGCAAGAGTGACAGCAAAACTGGTCTTGTTGCTAAATGGTGCTATAGATTTGAAGCCAGTGAGTGGCATAACAAATTAAGAAGTCTGTTAGATATTCTGTTTGTGAAGACCCAAATTTAAAGTAGCTAGTCAGAGCATCAGCTTTTTTCTTGGGTTGAGTGACATGTTTTGAGATTTTCTCTACACAAAGAAGGGAAAAAGCTGACTAAAGAGTTCCTGTTGACCTATAATGCAGAGACGTTTCAGGCACTAAATGGCTTGCTTATCTGCAAATCCAGAGTATCTCCTGCTGCATGAAGTGTTGAGCATGTCCTAGAAGGCAGAAGGTAGCAACGTATTCAGGAGCATGAAGTTAAATAGGTCTTACAGACTGACTACCGCACCACGTGTAACAAGCGTACAGCTGTTTTCCAAGGTGGTGGGGGCATTGTGAACTTCAGGGTGACCAAGCTAAGGACATTTATCCATCCTTTATGTCCATGGGTTAATGCATAAAACTTGCATATCATCCTGAATTTCCTGCTTGGTTTTAGTCTTCTCCAAGGAAAGAGAGATAAACCCATTAATTTTAAACACTGTGCATTGCTACTTACTGATTATTCACTGAAGGGCTAAATGATCATTGAAAAGAGCTTCTTCCTAATTCCCTTCCTAATACCAGCAGGCTTTGGTATTCAGAAACCCCTAGAATTCAGAAAGATTCTTAGTTTAATAGCATTAATCCTTATATTCATTACAACAGTTATTTACATTAGTTGTAATCTCCTAACTTGACTATGACCATAGATGTGTGAAGAGAGCACCCAAAATCATTGCACTGTTTCGTCTTTTATTGCACACTTCTCTCGACTCTGCTTCCAAAGCCAATATTCACAGCAAATTGATTTTTATATAAATACGTGCCAGAAACAAACAGCAGTTCCCTGCAATGCTCTTTATGCTTCCCTTCTCCAATTTTGACATCAGTTCAAATTCATGCCTCATGGGGGTGCTATCTCACCTAAAATAGATTGTATTGCATTACACTGTGAAAAGCCTCTGTAGATCAGAATAATATAGTGACACATATTTGAAGACATTTCGTTTCCTTTTTTCCCCCTCCTTTCAGCATACTCAGTTCCTTTATTTCCCACAGGATCCCAAGAGCAACTCTACAACTGAGTTTCTTTTCTGCCAAAGAAATCTTCAAATAAAAAATAGATTTTTCTTTCCAGAATAAAGTAACACCTTTCTACGTGTAGGTGAAAAGCTCCCTCAGGTGAAGGAAAAGAATTGCATACTTCAAGAAGCACTCTTCTCTAAATCATACCAGGATAAACAGTTTTAGTAGATTTCAGAGAAGCTACTAAAGATTTACACCTGCTTGTGTGATTAGCATCTAGCTTCACAAGATAGAAAGCCAAAAGACAGCTTTGATAGTACCTATTTAGGACATTATTTGAAGTATTTTCCCATCTTTTTCCAAGTAACCTACAGTATTCTTCTGTTCTTGTGATAATTCATAGGCAGTAAGACGCAGAAGCAATTCTTATGACGCTTTACATCTTCAAAGAACCAAAAAATAATCTAAGAATATCTGTGTAGCTAACAGGTTTTCCTCCCTTTATTAAAGAAAAGATGTGAGATGCGAGTATACTATGGGACTTAAGCCCATGAACATCTATATCAATGACTATATTTATCCTTTTTTATATATGTGCCAGTCATAAGTGTACTCATGCTCAAAAATAAAGAGCTCTATCCAATTGGGAACTGTATTTTTTTTTTTGTTTCAAGAAATCTGCAGTAGAGGCTTGGTCTGTTCTGTCACATCCTTCCAGTTTTTGTAAAACCATACCATTTGAAGCTAAACTTTCAATGCCCAAGGTGAATTCATTGAAAGTCTCAAAAAAGTAATTTAGATGCTTTGGAACAAAACAGAAAGTGAATTTTGTGGTTAGATGAAAATGAGGTTGTATAAGGCTTTATACAAGTGTCACTCATTTTTTTTGTTTGCTGCTAACCTCAGACTGACTGAGTAAAAGAAGATCCAGCATTGATAGGTAGTTAAGAATTGCTTTTTGAAGTGAGGGAAAGATATCTATCTTTCTTTCAAAGCATGATCAGTAGCACTTCCTGAGATTTTAAACAGAAAATAATATTTTGCTGCTTCTATCATTTCACGTGGACTTCCTTTACATTCTCCCTCAGTAGCCTATGAGAGAAAAGCTGCTGTTTTCAGGTTGCTGCTGTGACTACGAGTACATATCTTACTCAAAGCAACAGAGCAGTCCTGAAAAAAATCTGCAACTTCACTGAGAAAAACAATAGGAAAATAAGAAAAACCTACAGCTGTGAGAGTGCACCAGGATGGCCTTAGAAAAGCATTATTAGATCAAATAAGAAGTTAAAACCAGATCTAATCAGTAGACACACTTAAGTTGGATTCACAAGGAAAGACAGCAGGACCTGGGAATCTTTGAAGGCAGGACAGAGATCCTAAACTGACATTGGCTTGAATCTGTTAGCCCATGCAATGTAGCATATTGCTGGGTGGGTGTAATGTCTCAACTTGAAAGCAGAAAAGCCACATGTGAAATTTTCCTGGTGTGAATGAGAACAGAACAAATTCTGTTCAGTGATTTTACTTTTCAGCTCAGTTCTTCTAACTAAGTGCACTGTCTGAACTCAGCAGCCTGTTTTCACAGACAGTGTCTGCTGCTGGCAGTGATAACACCCCATGTTTAGAGGTAGTACCAAGGATTGGTGTGCAGACCAAGGCCACTGCTGGATCTTGTGCACCAACCACATTGCAGGGGTAGAAAATAAAAAGCCGCACCTGCAGGGAGGACTGGCCAGGACAAGTGACCCCAAACTGACCAACAAGGGATTCCATCCCGGGTATGTCGTATTTGGTATGAAGCTGAGGGCTCACGAGGGTCAAGCTCTCTTCCTGCTTTTCCTCTGTTCTTCAGTGTCTAGTATCCAGGGAGGCCTCTGTTCTGCCTTTGATCCCAGTCGGTGTGTTCCTGAATCCAGTACCAGAATCCAGCTCCTGAACATGTTTCCCATCTGCGGCTGGGCCCAGTCTGGGACTTCCCCAGTGCCTGCTCCACAGCATCAGTGGTGACAGTGATGTAATTACCATCAGGAGGGTTGATACTGGTTTTGTATATATTTGCATACATTTGTATACATTCAATTTTATTATCATTTTCAATTTCATTAAAGCTGTTGTAGTTTCCTTTTCTAATCGCAAGTCTCTCTCCCTCATTCCCTTCCTCTTCCCCTTTGGGGAGGGAGGGGTTTAACAGAGCGCATCTGTTAGAGGTCTAGCGTGCTGTCCTGACCCTAAACCATGGAAGAACTGATAGTCCACCACCAAGTCTCCTTCATATGGTACTTTACCTTTCTCAGCACCTACTGTGGAGGTCTACACACATAAAAGCAAAACCAAAATGTTTTAAAACACACTCGGGAATCTAATTTGGATGAAACACCGGGGTTTTTTTAAATTTCACCCCTGCCTGTAAACTTCTCTCTGTGTAGCGGAGACAAGGCTTTCATTAACAACCTGCTGAGGCTCTTTGTGCAACAGTTTGCAAACTTGGCTTAGGTAGGGAGAGTCCAGTGACCCTCTACAGGATAGCACTTATTCCCCGGGGACACAGCTAATAGCTTCCCATGGCACAGCCAGGCTAAAGGACAAGGATGGGGGTCTGGAAGCAGCCCTGAGCAAGTTGGTAGCAAAGCTACAGGAACTGTAATTGTGGCAAAAGCCTTTGTTTATAGTTCACTATTATGACTTGCCATAAGTCTGCCTTGTTGGAAGTTAAAATTTATTACATATGTAGTTAAAGAATTCAAACTAAGAAAAAGGACAAATGTGACAAAACTAGTCTAAAAATGCAAATATTTTGGGGAATTCATTATATATATATTTGGTTCTGCCCAGTGCCCTTCAGGACTTCTTAACTTCCAGATTCTTCCTCTAGTATCTTCCGCTAATTTAGGTTCAGTTATAAATGAAAACCTGTTTTGTAATGAAAACTTTCATTTAGAAAATATGAGTGAAGCAATTCAAGGTTTTCAAATCAACAGTTTTGAAAAGGTGATATTAACAGACACTGGAAAACACTTCCAGAAAGAATTATTTACTGAGTTTAATCAGAATTCATAAATAATTTTCACCCCTCAAAACCCAGTATCTTGGTATCAAAAGGTATTTTGGGTTGGAAGGGATCTTTAGAAGTGATCTAGTCCAACCTCTTGTTGAGAGCAGGGTCAGCTGTTAGGTCAGATGGTGCTGCTCAGGGCAAACTGAAACCAGGCAAACCTGCAATCATGTCGCTCAATTTCAATATATTTACTGTTGTGTCAAGAGAGATCTAAATTAATCTGAATCTACCTGATACTGGTGAGTTATGAATCTAAATTCCCAATTTAGATAAGCTAGAGAACATCTGTAGATGGGGAGTTAGGTCAAAGAGCAATTCTGAGGCAACAAGCAGAATTTAACCCATGTTGTGTAACCAGTCCTTAACCTTTCAAACTGTCTTTTCTCTGAGATGGGTTGTAGGATACTCACTACACACCAGGCCAGTCCATGGACTGTGTTAGTTCTGTGCCTTTTTCATTTCTAATGTAGAATGTGTAGCTATCAGCACATACGGAACAGTCTTGTTACTTTCCTAACCACCAAATTATTTTGAGAAATTTTATACAGTTTCTCTTCACTTTCAGTGAAAACAGACATTCACACTATAAATAAGGAGTCATTTTTCTCAGCAGAGACAGGTACAATGACTGTGTGTCCAGTGAGTAAGGCTACAAGGAAAAACAAACTGATCACATCAGGGTGGAAATAAAATAATCTTTGTGATCTGCCCAGGGGCTTGGGTTATCCTGTACCTTCTGTCTGATGACACTAAGGCTTGACACGGTCTCTGGGCTGCCGTTAGCCTTTATACTGCAGTGGGCTGGTGCAAGTCATAGCACCAGGAGCCACAGAAACTGGATATAGTTTGGGGTATCAAAGAGCAAGTCTTAGTGTCTATAGTGCTTTACCTATGAACTGAGAAGTGGCCGCAAAGTGGAGACAGCAACTGCTAAGAAGAGCCTTCCAATTACTCCTGCTATGTGCAGGTCTGATCTGTAAACAGAAGCCCAGGTAGTCAGCACAATACAAATTAGGTTTGCTCTTCTCCCTACAAATCAGAGGCAAATTGAGCAGTCAAGATTCAACATTTAGGCTGAAAAGCAAATTTTGTTTACAGGTATTACCCGTACCCTCTCAAATTCATGTCTTGACTTTAAATTTTCTGGATTTTGAGTGCCTGTTTTAACTCTCTACAATGCACTGTAATGGGGCAAAATAATTTTCTGGCTTTGTTAAGTGCTTCAGGAATTAAATGTCCTGCAAGACCAGCTTTTTTTTTTTTTTTTCTTTTTCTTTCAAGCATTACTTTTACTACATAACAGCAGAATTATTAAAAAGGTATTACTAACAGAAACATGATTGGAATGGCAAACAGCTTACAAAAGCAATAAAATGCATGTTCCTGTATGATAAACACATGGCTATTAAGAATGAGTTTTCTTTTTCCATGGTCTATCTTCAATTGAGCCTGGGTCTGCTTGAAGGCATCATGCTATGTATCTCATTTTACCCCAAATCCTCATCCTTATTTTCTCCAAATAATTCTGCTGGACACAGCTTCTAGTGTGACATTTCCTTTATGGTTTCAAGTTCATGGTGTTTTGGACTATAACTGTGCATTAGAAATTGTTACAACAACAACTATTTCTACCTTAAAATTCAGTTTTACAGTCTACTACAGCACTTTGCCACTTCACATTACCTGGAACCCTAGATACCTGCATTTGCTTAACTACAGATGGCAACATCTCTACAAAAACCTTTCATACAGGCATTTTGCTTTGAGAAGAGCTAAGGATGATCACCATATAATCCCTCCTCTTCTTTTTTATGTGAAACTGCCAGCACCAGACACATTTAGAAAAATTAGCCCTCATAAATGGAGCAATCTAGATTCAGGTTTCTAGCAAGGCTGAGATACATTGTGTGTTTGCTATTCCCTCACCCAATCCCAAATGGAAGTAATTCAGCTTGTATAAATTAATGTAGTTCATGATTCAGTGGTGCAATGGAAGCTCAGTTCAGGCATCATCCCCCAAGTACTTTTAAATTAATTCTATGTGAACTTTGCTTGGTGCAGAACACCACAGAGAAGCAATTATGTAGCACAGGAAACAAGATTGTTAGAACAAGAATGAAAGATAGGGAAATCCATATCACCCAATGCTCAGATTTTTCATTTTGGACCTCAATGATCCTCTTGCCAAAATAAAAAGCATTGTGGCATAGCAGAATTCAAAGAGGGTGATTGTGGAAGTAGGAAAAAGCATGAAAACAGAAGGAATGCAGGGTGTTATTAAGTCTAGATCAGTGATTTCTGGTCTCTCTGAAAAGCAGAAGGGTGAACATGATTATCAGTCACATGTAAGACCACGGAATGACGGAATAATTCCCATGGAAGCACATGGACTTTATTTTGGGAAGAATTTGCAACATTTTTGAGAAACAGTGCTATAAATTAAGATTATTTTTTTTTCCTAGAAATGAAAAATCTCCTTTTTCTCCACTGCAAGCTCATCACTTCTGCAGTAAAGTTGATAAAGTCTAGGGAAAATGTATCAGTGTTTTTTATCTCAAACAGCAATGTTTACAAGCCTCTCAGATTCTGTTGTTTTCTGATGATGATTCATCATAAAACAATACATTGTGCCTCTTCCAAACATTGGTATAAACACAAAAGACTCTGCATTTAGCATTTTTAAAACAACCCATAGAAAATCCATATCACTGAAAATCCTTTGATGCTTATCTTTGTCTGGAAAATGTCAACACTGGAACTTTGTTATTTACTTTTTTTTATTCCTTGTCATCTTTTTCTTAATCCACTATCTCTTCTTTCACTGAAAAATATTATCATCATCTTTATTTTGTGGAATACCTGCACAGAATGAAAAATATTTTGCACTTTAGTGTTCCAACCATTGCTTCTCTTCACAGACAGGTTTCATTAGCAGAAACCACACAACTTCTTTCAGCTGCTCTACATGCTCTTAAGCAACCCCTCCTTTGCCTGTGGAGAAGTTTGCTGGGGGTGGTGGTGTCTGTGGCAGCTAGGATGAGCTGTTCAGTGTTTCATTTTTTCTTCATGCTTGTGAGGAACAGATTGTTAATCTTACTAAGATACATGTATTTCCCAGTTTGAGTTTACCCAAGGGGAAGACACTATTCTTCCACAACCCCAGTGAGAAGTGAAGTATCGCAGTGCAGAGTCAGACATCAGAACAGCAGAAGTGCAGTGCTGGGAGTAAGCTGTCCTGGTTAGCAATTACTGCTTATTGCCAGACCATCTCAAGCCAAATAATTGCACCAGGAGTTCTGCTTTTATGGTTATTGAAAACCAATAACTTCATATAGCCTGTTACGGCAGCGGACCTTTAAGTTTCCAAACACATGTAATCAACTGTTAAATGAGAAATAGCCAACAGGCTTTCACACACTAACTTTCCTTAGGGCTTTCTAAAAGATGGACTAATACTTTTTATTAACTGTCCCTATAGTGACTATCTCATATCCCTGCTATATGTGGACATACCAAAGTTGGAATACTCTCAGAATCAAGTGATTTGAGACGTCTACCTCTGTCACCACTTCAGCAAAAGGACAAGGTGGAAAATTAGGAGATATTCTGTAAGTAGCAGCTATTTATATGGCAAATCTCCCAGGCTGAGAAGTTATTTTCCTCCAGACAGAGTTCAATATAGCAGTTGCATTTTAAGTACCACATATTCTACCAAGCATACATGATTTCTGAGTATTTTCATAGGTGAAAAGATCAGGCTTCATTTCTTCTTCTCCTGCCAATGCAGCTTGTGCATTGTTCAGCTTCAGTTCTGCAAACGCATCCTTGACTTTACAACCTCGAGGAATCACAAACCGATCAAGACTTTTAGACACAGGAATAGAGTTCAGCAATTGTAAACTTGTTGCTAGATTGAGGCCTAACGTCCAAATTTTCATTTAACTGACTGAGTCTCATACTTGCTCTTGGGCACTGAGCAGATTGAGAAGATTCTTGAGACCCAGGTGAGTTGTGTAGCACGATGGGTCACTTTTGAAATTATTCTCTTTTGCTCAGCATACATCAAATGCACTTGGTCAGGTTTTAGACTCTGGAAAACATTACAAGGCTGTTCTGCAACTGTCACTGAGGGTCAGGTAAGACAACACTTCCCTTCTTCCAAATATTGTGTTTCCACATCAGCTAGACTTCTGTTTGGGACTTAAATCGTATCTTCCCTGCCCTCCTCTTTCTGCACTGACTCCTGGTTCATATGCAATATTACAGTGCAAGTCCTCAGTCTTTTTGGTTAAAGTGAGAGGCACTGAACCTACAATGTTTCAGCTCTCATTCCTGCAGCAAGTTGTTTTCCAGTAAATCAGTTAGTTGCCAGAGCAAATAACTGGTATTTAAGGAGGAAGAAAAAGGAAATTAAAATTCAGATCAACCTGAAATAGTTGGGGATTAAAATACTGGCCAATCAGTAAATGTTTGTGGCTTGTATTTTGCTTAAAAATGTGAATTCATACATGAAGGTTTAAGGCAGTGTTAAAACCTTCCAAAACAAGATCTGTCAGGTCAAACAGTTCATTTAACTTAACGAGAAACTCCTTTCATCATGCCCCAAGTCAGTTATTTGCATAAATCTGATTTCTTTATTTACATAGATTTGTATTCTTACAGCTCCTTCAGATTTTGTATGATCTTAATTATATACAATATATAAATAAAAATCAGTCCATCTGTATCTTGTCTGACTTTATTTAACCAGCAATTTAGGGACTGTTCAATATTAAGATACAATCAAGCTATCAGTCCCTGCTCATGCAAATAGTTCCTAATCTCTGGAGAAGAACTTGCTGACGTGAAATCTGCATTTCTGTGTTTATATATTTAGTCTTCATAGGGGGAAAATCTTTTTCAGTGAGGCAGATGGTAGGAGATACTGTGAAATTTATCATTGAATGATGTGCATGAATATTTTATCATCAAAACTTTGAAGAGAAAATATGTTTTAATAGGGTAAAAAGTTTTAGGAAAAAAAAACACCCTGGTATATGGTGTAAGAGGCTGACAAACAAAAAATTTCTGTGTTTTGGCTGCTGTAAGCACAGGAAAATTTGTTTTCTAGTGCCTTGATAAAAAACTCCAAAAATACAAGGAAGTGTTTTAAATAACTGAAACAAACAAACAAACAAACAAAAACCCCAAAAAACCCAAACAAGTGACAAAAGTAATTTGTTTTCAGAGGAAAGAAACCAATCAGTCTTTCCCAAATCAACACAACCTTCTATTCTAGGCCCTCCTTGTTTAGGAGAGAAGCTGTCTCAGAACTTGGGAAGGCTGCATTTTTGCTAGACTCAGGACAGCTTTCAGGGCTGCAGGATGCTCACATCTGTTTCTGGGATTTTTTGTAAGGAAATGATTTTTAAATGCCCCGCACATTTACCCTGTTAAGAACAGCATCAAAACCCTGTTGTAGAGCAGACTGTAAGCAATCAGAGGAAACGGCAGAGTACTGACATAATAGGCTCCCCTTGGCTTGTCCTACCTCATAACTGTCTGTCTGCCATCTCTCATCCACGTCAAAGCTGATATGACTAAGCTTCTTACTCTGGCACAAATAAAGAAAAATAATCCAGGCGAGAGCTGTCATAGGCCTGGATGGCAATGCCAACTTGCTGCAGGACAGGAAAGGGCCGCTATACCAGTCACAGATAAACTAATGTATTTTCTTTTCTTATAATTATTTCACCACCTCAGACAGTATCCGAGAGTACTGAAGGACTTGGTGGAGGCACTTGCAAGCCACTCTTCTCCATCATTTATCAGCAGTCCTGGTTAACAGTGGAGGTCCTGGACAACTGGAGGCTTGTCAATATGATGCCCATCCACAAGAAGGGCAGGAAGGAGGATCTGGGGAACTTCAAGCCTGTCAGCCTGACCTTGGTACCATGCAAGATTATGGAAGGGATCATCTTGGGTGTGGTCACACAGGAAGTGCCGAGCAACCAGGGGATCAGGCCCAGCCAGCATGGGTTCATGAAGGGCAGGTCCTGTTTGACTAACCCGATCTCCTTCTATGACCAGGTGACCCACCTAGTAGATGGGGGAAAAGCTGTGGATGTTGTGGATACCTGGACTTTAGTAAAGCATTTGACATAGTCCCCCACAGCATTCTGCTGGAGAAGCTGGCAACTTATGGCTTGGACACATGGACTCTTCACTGGGTTAAAAACTGTCTGGATGGCCAAGCCCAGAGAGTTGTGGTAAATGGTGTTAATTCCAGTTCGTGGCCGGTCACAAGTGGTGTTCCCCAGGGCTCAGTGCTGGGACCAGTCCTGTTTAATATCTTTATCAATAATTTGGATGCGGGGATTGTGTGCACCCTCAGTACCCTCAGTAATTTTGCAGACAACATGAAATTAAGTGAGAGTGTTGGTCTGCTTAAGGGTAGGAACGCTCTACAGAGACATCTGGACAGGTTGGATCAATGGGCTGAGGTCAATTGTATGAGGCTTAATAAGAGCAAAAGTCCTGCACTTCTGTCACAACAACCCCAGGCAATGCTACAGGTTTGGGGATGAATGGTTGGAAAGCTGCCTGGCGGAAAAGGATCTGGGGGTGTTGGTGGACAGCCAGCTGAACATGAGCCAGCAGTGTGCCCACGTGGCCAAGAAGGCCAATGGCATCCTGGCCTGTATCAGAAATGGTGTGGTCATCAGGAGGAAGTGATCATGCCCCTGTACTTGGCACTCATGAGATTGCACCTTGAGTACTGTGTCCAGTTTTGGGCACCACAGTACAAGAAGGATGTTGAGGTTCTGGAGAGGGTCCAGAGGAGGGCAACAAAGCTGGTGAGGGGATTGGAGAACATGTCTTATGAGGAGAGGTTGGGGGAGCTGGGGATGTTTAGCCTGAAGAAGAGGAGGCTGAGAGGAGACTTTATTGACCTCTATAGCTACCTGAAAGGAGGTTGTAGTGAGGCTGGTGTTGGCCTCTTCTCCCTAGTAACTAATAACAGGACAAGAGGAAAAATGGCCACAAGTTGTGACAGGGGAAGTTCAGATTAGATATTAGGAAGAATTTCTTTACTGAAAGAGTAGTTAAGCATTGGAACCAGATGCCCAGGGTGGAGTCACCATCCCTGGAGGTGTTCAAAAAATGTGTAGATGAAGTGCTTTGTGACATGGTCTAGTGGTTATGGAAGTGTTGGGTAAAAGGTTGGACCTGATGATCTTGGAGGTCTTTTCCAACCTTAACAATTCTATGATTCAGATGACTTTGGGTGTCCTTTTTATCTCCAAGCTACTGCTCCAGCTGTGCCCTTAACTTGCACTTTGGGATGGGATTTTGTATCAAAAGGGGTAGAGAAGATAAAATTTCCATCCTTCCAAAGTGGAGGGAGTAAACTTAGTCATTCATGAATTAACATGGAGAAAAAGGCTGAACATCAGTCTTTCAGTGACATGAAGCAAAATAAAGCCATGTGAGGGTGTCTCACATTCTCAGAAGGTGTCAGGGCCAAAGCAAGGCCTGTCTGCTGCATGCAGGTTCTAGAGGATAACAGTGCAGATCTGCACCCAGATCATTTATAAAAACATTAAAGAGCAGTGGCCCTAAAACTGAGCCCTGAGGAACCCCACTGGCTACTGGCCTCCAGCCTTATGTAACCCCATTTACTCTTAAGTTTTTGAGCAGGACCTGTCATCCCATCATTTTATTTCGTACTATTGAAGTTGTTTGCAGAAGACTCCTGTGTACCCAAACCTGCAAAGCATGCAGCGTGCACACTGTTCATGTCACGAAATTTAATCCCACTCCTGTCTGATCTTCAAAACACTTCTGGGTTTCTTTAGAGACTTTTTATTTTATTACATTTTATTATGAATGAAAAGCATGGCTCCTTATCACACAACAAGGGAGCAGTGCTGCCCACCTGATGGCAATGACAGTATCCCAGAGGTCAGCAAGATTTTTATCTGAGAGAAGATTGAATAAATTTTGGTCCTTAGCAGACATTAATCGTCTGTTTCGAGGAAAAAGCTAGATACAGAGCTGAAGCCAGGCTATTCTAGAACCAACAGGTGCAAAAAAGGTATTCCGGGGAAGTGATGTCTTCAAATTTGTCATTACAGATCACTGTTGTGAAGCAGAACTGGTGAGTGATTGCAGCATATACAACTCACACAATCATATTGAACCCATTTCCTACGTGAAGCAGAGGAATAATACTCTAGTGCTGTTTAGTTTTAGGTGAAACTCTTATCACTTCCTACTTCTAGAAAATATGTCAATATGTCAAAAGAAATCCTAATAGTTTCATTTTTCTTTCAGATCAATTGGAACCTAATCCCATTACTGACCTCAGTAGTTTTACTTTTGAATTCATTAGGAAAATGAAGAAAATGGTTTCAGTGCTTGATATTTTATTTCAAGGATTGATTGTCAGCAAAGGACCCTGGAACTGGAGTGACTTTTTCCAGACACTTACTACAACACACTAAATTCTAAATCATTTTCCATTTCTGTTTGCTGGTCAGTAAGCCCACACCTTCTCTTCAATGAAAAGGAATCAACCTCCCTTGATTTTGGCCAGAGGCTTGAAAAGGAGACAAAACAGATAAATGTTCTTCTCCCTAACCAGATGTGGTGAATACTAAGTGGGCATGGGCATGTCACTGCTTAACATGATAACCTGTAACCCACACTGAGAGAGTCACATGTGTGTACCAAATCAGAAAGCATCCTCCGTGCTCTGGTGAATTTGACAGCAGTTGAGAGTAGGTAAAAAGACATGTTATGTCTTTCTGTAATTTCACTAAAAAGACTACATTTTATGAGCCTATTAAAGGAAACTAGCAGTAGAAGTTTCACTAAATTCCATTTTTATGGTAGTTCCAGCAGCAATTCTATTTAATTTGCACAGAAGTTCACATGCAGCTGGTTTCCTAGGGGTGGTAGATTCATGCAGGCAGAGAAGGAAGAGGATGGGAAGCTCCTGTCTCTTGGAAATGTCAGGTCCAGCCGATGCAACACTTCTCAGCAGGATGAAGCCAGCTGGGAGTTGTGCTGATTCTGCTGGTGATAATACTGGCAGGATCCAAGCATCATCTCCAGGTCTCCTACTATCTGGGACTGAATCCTTTCTCCTGTGAATCAGCCTCTGACATGCAGAGAAATGCAAATTGTACTATGCTGAACCCCAGCTTGTAGATACAGCCCAGAACACAAGCTTTGAAAAACTCAGTTTATATTCCCTCAGTGTTAGTGTTAAAAGCTTATTTCCCCACTTAAAGCCAGAGGATGTGCCAGAAAGTTGTGGTGGAACATAATACATGGGTAGTGAGTTCCCCAAAATTAGTGTAAAATATTCTGACATGACAGAGCAATTAGACTAGCTCAGCTCTTGCAGGTATGCTGGCAGAACAGATTCATCTCAAACAGTGTTAATGCTGTTAGGAAAATGCACTATTTTACAAAGAGATGATATGAGATATTAAGTTCAGCTTTATATTTGTCATTGTGTTTTAAAATTATTAAAGCACCAGTAAGAAGCAGTCTTTATAAAAAAGTATTTATAGTGTTGAAGTTTAATAATTAACAGTGAACCTCTTAAATTCATAAAGGTGCTTTAATGGTACCAAAGAATGCTTGCTAAAATGCAGTAGATTAAGAGTTGCATGTAAAAAAGTCACTGTTGTGATATCACAGTAAATTATGAGGATCCAAGGGGTTTTTTTAGATGTGTTTTAATGTTTTTGGCTCCGTTACAATTACAGTAAAACTCGCATGAAAATATCACGTTAAGCCCATTGTGAAAGAGGTGCTGGGGAAGTGGAGAAACAGAAAGCTTTAATTAATGCCGTTATCCCATTTGGCTTTGTGACCTTTGATAGTTCTTTCAGTAGTAAGAGGCTTTTATTGTTGATTGAAATACAGTGTGTGTGGCTGTATGTGTGTGCATAGTCATAAATTCATAGTGTATAATGCAGGATTTACTCACTTTATAGCACTTAAGCAAAATGCTTCTATGGATATGTGAGAGCTCCATGCTAAAACAGATAGAAAATGAGATTTTGCATTGTCATTTTATCCTTGTAACCTAGCTTCAAGTTTAAAATCAACCTTCAGATTCCTCTAGATCTACATACAAAGCTTTGTTCACATTGCTCACCTCAGCCAAAAAAAAATTAATCTAGACCAGAATGTTCGAGATTGCTGGGTTCACCGAACACGTATAAACAGGTATCATCAGGTTTAAGAGATGGGAAAAGAGGCCGAAGAGGCAAAGACCAGAATGGCAGAAACTATTAGCATTTTCTTTTGTAAGACTCACGTCCTTACATTCCAATTAAGCACAGAAGGAGCTCACTGCTCAGAAGATAATTTTTGCATAGTTGCACCATTGTACAGGGTGTTTGCTATGCGTACTAAGTCTGCCCTGATGAGCCCTGCAGACGTGCCGGTGGCAGAGGTGCTGAGGGTTGGGAATGAGATGCGCTGCCAGAGCTGCACTCATGACTCTTCGTATTCAGGGCACGTGCTTGTGTTATGCCTCCCTCCTGCCAGGGCACTTTGGTTTTTGTAAGTAAAGCAGTATATTCAGCTATCAAAGGGAAAGAGTGAAGGCAAAGAAAAGGCCAGGAAGTTCCGACGTTTAATGAACCTTTTATTCAGTATATACAGCTTCTCATGTAAACTGAGTATGTGGAGAAATCCCATGAAATTCAGACCAGACAGTGCATGGGCTAAATCACTGAGCAGGAAAGTAAGCAGAGTGGAAAAAGCTTATTCAGTTATCAAATCCAGTCCCCTGTTATTGTGGGCAATCCTATCCTATAATTCAATTAATAAATTGATTTGTGATCCCCATTATAAACTGATGTATGATTCACAACTTTTTTTTGTGAAAAAGAGGGCGGAGACAAAATTAACCTGTTCTAATTTTCTGTATAACCTTCCTGTTCGACATGAAGGTTGCAAGAAAGGATGATGCCCACCACTATTCCTTCCTCTGCAATAAAACTGCATGAAGTAGGAGGTTATTGCTCACCACTGTAGGCTAAGAATAATGATATGCCACTATGAAATAGTATATTACCCTGGTTCTTCATTTTCATTTCTTCCCTATACTGTATAGAAGAATACAAGGGGTATTTCTTCTGGAGCAAAAGTTAAACCACTGGGCTTTGAGCTGCATAAGGATATTCGGTTCCATGAGACTGAGATGCCAGCATTCTGCATTTTTTTCTTACATCCAAGCTGAACAAGTAGAACAAGCAGAAGACTTGGCCCTTTATGGTGTAAGAGCTAGTGAGAATTCAGAATGACTATATTATTTGTACACACTGTCTTCTCTGAGAATACAGCTGCAAGATGGTATCTAGATTATAAAAAGTGTTTAATATTATACAGAGTGTTTAATATTATACAGACGATGTTGGACCACGTGACTTAAACTTCCACCATGAAAAGGTGATCTGATTCAAGAGTGAGCATGATATGGGCCAGTGCCTCAGCTTTTGCTTTCTTGTCACGACACTGAAAATGAGCTGATTCTCATGCCTGTGGTTGGGTAGAGCCATAGAATATCCCATGTCCAGGACAAAGGCATATGTCAGGGTTTGGGGCTGGGCTGGCTACTAGATGAGTGACAGATGTTGTCTATTGACTCCTCTATTAACCTTCCCAGAAGGGTAAGGGAATCAAGGAGAGAGACTTATGGTTTGGAAAAAAACCTAAAACACCTTTAATGAAACAGTAATGAAGAGAGTCCCTACGGGAACCCAGCCAAGTAATGACAAGCACACCAATAGGAATTTCCCCTACACAGTAACAATAAAAAAGAAAATATAAAAGTATTAATAAGAAAAATAATGAACTATATACTGTAATACATACAAAATCAATATTGAACTACCCTGATGATTATCATGCCACCACCAATGCTTCAGGGCTGGTACTGGGGAAGTTCCAGACTGGACTCATTGGGAAAAAGGAGCTAGAATCAGGAACGTATGGATCAAAGGCAAAAGACTGGACAGAGTTCTCCTTAGACACTGGCCACTGAAAAGGAGAGCTTGACCCTTTTGATCCCTCAGCTTTATACTGAATATGACACGTATGGAATGGGATCCCTTGTTGGTCATGTTTGGGTGACCTGTCCTGTCCATTCCTCCTTGCAAGTGCAGCCTTTTTTACTTACTTATGACCCTTTCACTTATGGCACCCCAGTGTGGTACACAAGGTTTAGCAGTGACCTTGATCTCCATAGGAGCAAATATAAGCAACAGCCTTTCTTCCCACACCAATCCTTGGTCATAACTAAACACTGAATTTTATCACTGCTGGAAGCAGACACTGCCATTAACTTCAGAAAGTGAAGTTGCTTAGAAGAGACTGGACCGAGAAGTAAAATCACTGAATAGAGAATTGATTCTGTTTTATCTCAAACCAGGGCAGCCATAGGCATGTCACCAAATTATACCACAACCAGTGAGATGATTTCAGATTCCAGCTCCCATGTGCATGTCAGTCCAGCTAGTCTGGTGAGAATCAAGCAGCCAAGACCCAGAAGCACAACCTTTACTGTGTGATGTAGCTGCCAGAATAGGTATCCTGTGCCCATCTGATTCATCTAGCTGACACTAAAGCCACTATTTCCATGAGTTCCTTTTCATAGGTATGCATTCAGGGAAATGAGATGATGCTCAAGTATGCCTGCAGATGTTGCAACAAACGCTCTCAGTGTCGCACAGATATTCATACAGCTACACTCACCCTCTGCAGAGGCTCATTATACCACCCACTCCCTCTAAATCTTAATTCCTGAAACTAGGTTTTACACAGGATTTGAGCAGCCCACGCAAGGTTTTGTTGGTCCTCTTCTTAGGAGAGCATTTTGCTTATACTAAATATACATAGGAAAGTCATTACAAGTTATACCATGTTATTACAAATGTAAAAAACTTTAGAAAGCCAAATCAATCTCTGTAAATACTCAGCAGACCTGCCTGCGATTTACAGTGTAACATATGTAGATGTTTTAACTTTATATTCCATAACAGCATAAACAGAGTACGGCATGGTACTACATGTTCTGTATTAGTATGTGACTAGCACAGTAATCTTTGTGCAAGAGCTGTCCAGAGAGTAGACTTGACATAAATTTGTCAAAACCAAGAAAGGAAAAGTAAACCTCAGTATGTTGGACAAACTGTACTTGCCTAAAATGTGAGCTTTTTTATCACATGCTATCATACCTCCCTAATACCCCCCTGTAATGAAAGCTAATAAGGCACATTAAGATAAGTTAGTTCATCTGAGGAAATGAAAATGTAGAACTGCTGTGAATCCCAGAGAGTAAATTAAAGTGTGGGTATTAACAGTTGACACCCCACCCCCTAACGTGTGAATGGGCACTTGATCTTCAGATCTGGAAAGCAGGCTGATCTCGTGCCGCTCTGTAGAACTGGGCACAAGGGCAGTTAAAACAAGCTCGTCACAGAACCATAGAAAATTAGTTTACCAGGCTGTTTCATCCTATAGCCTGAAGGCTTAAATTAACAACCTGTATCTCAGCGACAAACTTTAGATCTTCAAAGGCTGTTGAATCCTCCCCACAGAAGGCTCCAGAACTCCACTTCTTTTTTATCAGTCTGAGAAAATCACACTGCTTAGACTGTGGGTTAGATTGAGATTTTATCCAGAAATGAACTGATTCGATCTGCAATATTTAAAATGAATAATGAAAATATCTTCTTGGTTGAAAAGCAGTAGTTTCTGTTTCTCATTATGATCATTATGATGATCATACGATGATCATTAGCCTCATCCTTCTCTGAGGTATGCCAATTTTGTTATGAGAGATTCATGAGAATGTCTAATAACTGGCAGATGAGTTGTAGCTACCGTTACAGGCATATGTCAATGAAATACAAGGTCTGTCTTGTAATACCAAGTCACTAATCCCACTTGCTTTATTAATTAAATGTAATTGTACAAGTCAAAAAGTAAGCAAGATTTGTCTGTTTCAAGTAATTCTTGTTGCCTCCACAAGAACTCCCTATGGGAGTCATACTCAGCTTTCATTACATTTACAGTATTGGGCTGACTTCTATTACAGAATTGTGCCTGTGGTTAGAGTACTGCCCCATGCTGGACGTTGGGTTCGTCTCTGATTACAGACCCTATGTCTCAGACCTCATATGTGAAATAAAATCAAAGGAAACACATGCAAGGGCTTAACATGCTGACCTTTGGCAAACATTGTCCTTGCTGTTGCGAGCGGGTGTTAAGGATTCTGCAAGGAGATAGTGATTCATTGTGGAAGTGTGTGCAGTCATCACAGGGGTCAGTGACGGCTTTGTTACAGCTTGACTGGGAAGATAGAGTCTGTCCTTAATCTGAACCTTTCCAAAAAATAGTGCCAGAGGAGCCAGGTCCAAATTGGCAGGTAGTCCTCACAGATGATCAGATGTGATGAGAATCACCCATGCTTAAAGGGAAATGAGGGCTACCCCTTTTCCAGTATCCAGCTCGCTAAATTAAAGTACTCATTAAGCACCAGCTTCTGTTCATTTACACAAACCCTTACATACATCCCAACATCACTTACCTGAACAGTCCCCCTGCAGTGAGTGCTTTCAGGGCTGTGATCAATCTGGGAACAAGTAACAACCATGAACAAGTGCAGCACAAGTGTTTATGGTGTCCAGATGTTCCTTCCCTAGGCTCAGTCATTAGGGACTGGCTGAGCTATCCATAAGTCATAATAAGATTTCTCAATTTTAGATTTGGCAGCTTTCACTGTTTTTTTTCTAACATTCGCTTGTAGCATTTAAACTAAGCAGTATTTTCAGGTAATTGAGACATTTGGGAGAACTGGTATTAACAAAATCTATTTTTCTGTGTAAAGTATTTGGCAGAAAATGACAAGCTTTCAAGTGCTTTTTTTTTTCCTTATTTTAAATGCTTTTGGCTGTTATTAGTGAGGGTTAAAAAAATCTCTAGAGTGAACAATTGGCCATTCACAGAGCATAAAATGACTATGGCTGTATTAGCTTTTGCTCTTAGGGAGCACTGTAAAGTCTTGGTAACAATATCAAAGGCATTTTGGCAAGTACAAATAAAAAGAGAAGACAGAAATTGTAAAGGAGACTTCTTCCCAAAGATAATCTTGAAACTACTATAACAACTGTCTGAACAATATAGCGCAGAGGGTTGTGATCAGTGGTGCAGAGTCCAGATGGTGACCTGTAAGGAGCGGTGTTCCCTGGGGGTCAGTTCTGGGTCCAGTCTTATTCAACATCTTCATCAGTGACCTGGATGAAGGGATAGAGTGTATCCTCAGCAAGTTTGCTGATGATTCCAAACTGGGAGGAGTGACTGATACACTGGAAGGCTGTGCTGCCATCCAGTGAGATCTGGACAGACTGGAGAGCTGGGCAAAGGGAACCTAATGAAGTTCAACATGGATAAGTGCAGAGGTCTACACCTGGGGATGAACAACACCATGTACCAGTACAGGTTACGGGTAGACCCTCTGGAAAACAGATCCATGGAGTGGGACCTTAGTGTCCTGGTGGACAATAAGTTATCCATGGAACTACAATGTGCCCTTGTGACCACGAAGGCCAGTGGTATCCCGGGGTGCATAAAGAAGAGAGTGGCCAGCAGGTCAAGGGAGGTTCTCCTCCCCCTCTGCACTGCACTAGTGAGACCACATCTGGAGTATTGTGTCCAGTTCCGGTCTCCCCAGTTCAAGAGGGATGGGGAAATACTGGAGAGAGTCCAATGGAGGCTACAAAGATGATGAAGGGACTGGAACATCAGTGCTGAGGTGATGTAATTGCCACCACAGGGGTTGGTTCGATACTGGTCTTGTATACATTTGTATATATTTGATTTAATTTTTATAATTTTCATTAAATTTGTCTTAGTTTTCTAATCCATAAGTGTCTCTCCCATATTCCCTTTCTCGTTCCTTTGTGAAGGGAGTGTCTGTCACTTGTCTAGCGGATGATCCAGCTCTAAGCCTTGACATACTCTTCCACTTTGATGGCCTAAATGGTCAGTCATGTCCAATGTAGACTTACTAAAGGAGATGATATTAAAAAAAAAAAAAAGAAAAAGAAATTCAAAGGACAACTCATGTCCTTGCTTTTTTGTTGATGTCTTGAACATTCAGTAGGATTTGGGAACCCAGTATGACACAAGCCCCTCTTTGTTTTAAGCAATTTTCATCAAGTTTGTCTCTGATATTTTCACCAGAGCATATATATTGCTTTCTTAACATACTATCCTGCACCTCATTCCCTAACAAGCAGTACTTACTGCTGGGCAATCAAATGCAGGCAGAGTAACCTTTTCACCCGTCTGTCTTGAAGACATGTCTGTGTATTTAATTAACTGGGTACATTTATTAACATGGTGGGATATTTCATTAGTCTAAGCATCAGCCACCAGTTACTGAAGGCATTATGAGGTATGCTTTGTGAATCTTCCATGGATCTGACCTAACATATAGCAGGAATTAGGTTGAACAGTCCAGCTTCTTTCAAGGACTACTTCATGACACACCTTAATTACATATTCCTGCTTTTTCATGTATTTGTTCAATATAATCAAACAATTGTTTCTAAGACAGCTGCAAACATGCTGTTGAGTCGGTTGAGCAACATGAATGGACTATAACTTGCTAGTTGTGAGTTACCCCACACAGGAGGCTGCTTGGCCTCAGGCAGCCACTCGCTCCCTCCCCCTCACTGGGATGGGGGAGAGAATCAGAAGGGCAAAACTGAGAAAACTTGTGGCTGAAGATAAAAACAGTTTAATACGTAAAGCAGAAGGCACATGCACAAGCAAAGCAAAACAAGTAATTCCTTCACCACTCCTCATTGTCAGGCAGGTGCTCAGCTACCCTCAGGACAGCGGGGCTCTGGCTCCATCACATGTAATTTGGAAAGACAGACACTGTAACTCCAAATGTTTCCCCTCCTTCCCCCAGCTTTTATTGCTGTGCACAACATCATGTGGTATGGAATATCCTCTTGGTCAGTCAGGGTCAGCTGTCCCAGCTGTGTTCCCTCCCAGCTTCTTGCACACCCCCAGCTTACTTGCTGGCAGGGCAGTGTGACCAACAGAAAAGGTCTTTATGCTGTTCAGCAATAGCCAAACCCCTGGTGTGTTACCAACACTGCTTTGGTCACAAATACAAAACTTGGCACCCTATAAGCTCCTATGAAGAAAATTAACTCCTTGCCAGCCAAAACCAGTGCACTGTTACACTGCGAAGAGGTTTTTGTTAACATTTTATGGTTAATTCAGATAAATAAAATAATTTCCCAACTTGAAGAACTATTTCTGTGAATAGGTAATTTCTAATCTGTTTCTTGTAGGATGTTTTAATAACTATGTGACAGCTGTTCAAAGGCAATTTTAACAGGGGAG
Organism: Chloroceryle amazona; assembly: GCA_027560015.1. NCBI lineage: Eukaryota > Metazoa > Chordata > Aves > Coraciiformes > Cerylidae > Chloroceryle > Chloroceryle amazona. Next base: position 1,535 of record JANHFX010016962.1, on the reverse strand, counting down.
GGAAATCATTATACATTACCTCAAGACTATTTTGTAGTTTAATATGTTCTATAAACGGTGACAGATGTAAATAGCTGTTGTACTTCACTGCAGGAAGCAGTGACCCAGGCAGACTTGCATAGACTGATGCTCCCTTTGTGCTATTTCCAGTTGGCAAATGGTTCCTGTTCTGTACTTCTTACTGTATTTGACCTTCATTTTTCTAGACTATCTCATTTTAAAAGCTACAGTTGAATTTCAAGGGGCACATGTTCTTAACATATTTCACAAACTACTGTGCTATTTGGGAAAGTGCTCTGGAACATCGACTCCACTTGTAAGATTTTAGAGGAACAAATTATCATGCTTCAAGCACTTAGACCCATTCCCATGGCATAATGATTGACATTAATCTGGTATATCACCAGTTCTAAAGCTTATCTTCAGGAGGAAATAAGACAAGCGATTGGGCCATCTGTGCACCTGTTTGTGTTTCCTGTACATCCCAGTAATTATTTTAAACCCATGAGCACATTCCTGCTAAATTTGGCAGAGGGGGTACAGGTCCATATAATCATATTGCCACAAGTTTTGTCAGCATAGAGGACTAAAGAGAGAAGATGAGTCACAGAACTGGCCAAACAAAGAGAATTCTGAAGCATGGTTTTTATTAGATACCAGAGAATTGACATATGGGGCTGTTAATGCCCCACTGCATAAAAATGTTTTGAAACAAATATTGATGTTGATGTCTAAGAAGCTGCAATCAAGTGTATGATAAAGTGTATGTCCATAGGACACACATTATGTCATTATGTCAAGTATTTATTTATTTTGTAAATAAATAACAGACATTTATTTTGTAAATAAATAACAGACAGAAAGCAAAGGAGAGTTGTCTGTCTTAATGACCTGTCTGCATGGTCATGATGTCTTTATTTCTGAATGTCTTTATTTCTGAATGAGATGGAGGCAATGACGTTCCCATTCACAAGTCCAAATTCTGTAACTGGCATTGAGCAAGTTAAAACTGAAGAGCTGTCTGATAGGCTTGATTTCTGACTCATTGGGTATTTACATTATTTGAGATTAGATTTTATATCAGATTGCAATGTTGATGTTTTCAGTACCCCAGGAATCAGAAAACCTTCAAAGAATTTCTTGTGAAACATTGACATCTGGTGATTTCCTGGGAAAGAACAACCCCAGGTATCAGTGTAGGTTGGGGACTGATTTGCTGGAAGGTAGCAAAGGAGAAAAGGACCTGGGGGTCCTATTTGATGGGAAGCTGACCAAGAGTCAGCAATGTGCTCTAGTGGCCAAGAGGGCCAATGCCATTCTGGGGTGTATCAGAAGGGGGGTGTCCAGTAGGTCGAGAGAGGTTCTCCTGCCCCTCTACTCTGGCCCGGTAAGGCCGCATCTGGAGTATTGTGTCCAGTTCTGGGCCCCCCAGTTCAAGAGGGACATAGAACTGCTTGGGAGAGTCCAGTGCAGAGCCACAAAGATGATTAAGGGAGTGGAGCATCTCTCTTATGAGGAAAGACTGAGGGAGCTGG
>JANHFX010016961.1:216078-255695 GCA_027560015.1 Chloroceryle amazona | reverse complement strand
AAGAAAAAATAATACAAAATGAGAAGTGAAAAGAGGCTTAAAGACACATTTAAGAAAGGAATAGTCTTTCATATCTATTTGAAGACAGTTTATGACCACTACATCATTATATGACAGAGCAAAAGGGAATAAATGGTAGAGATACCCTGTACAGCTTGGAAATGGAACCATACTTCTGCATTTATTTTCATCTTGGAGAGAAGAAATAGGTCAGAAAAAAAGGCATTTTTTTGATAAGAGTTAAATTAGAATGTTGTGCTAAAGACCTGCTCCCAAACAGACTGAACAGTGTGGGGGAAAAGAGCACGTTTGTAGAGTTGGAATTTTGAATTATTTATTTTTGTAATATTGGAGGAATGTTTGGTTCCCAGTGACAACTGGATCTATCAATATGTGTGAATTTGATCTCAAAGACAAGTCATCAAGATTTTAGAAGGCTGTAAATCACCTATGCTATGAAGCACTGGAAAATAATTCATTGATTATATTGTAGGAGTTCAGTTTAGATACTAGAAACTTAGTATTTTGGTGAAAAGTTGATATTGTTCTTGCAGAACTTTCTCAGGAGACAAAAAGACAGTTTGTCACTTAAACTGAGAACAAAATCGTTATCAGTAACTTGAGTGCTGTAACTTCAGCAAATTAGAGGCATTTTTTCCTTCCCACTTAAATCAATGGGAATTCTGATCTGCTGAATTACAGTTAGTGTTGTGCAGAGAAGCAAGATATACTTAGATTATGTAGAAAGCACAATTAAGGTAAACCTAAATTAGCTACATATCCCATTTACTTGTTGCTTTGAAATTGCAGACTTACTCTGACATTATTTAAAACACAGACAGTATTTCCAATAGAAGGCCTCACTAAAATGAAGCAACATGACTTTTTGTTACCTTTTTTACTGCTGAAAGAGGGTGTCAGCCTCTTTTCCCAGGTAACAAGTGATAGGATGAGAGGACATGGCCCCAAGTTGAGCCAGAGGAGGTTTAGATTGGATATTAGGAAAAAATTCACTGAAAGGTCTGTCAAGCACTGGAACAGGCTGCCCAGGGAAGTGGTGGAGTCACCATCCCTGGATGTGTTCAAAAGACATGTAGATGTGGCACTTAGGGATATGATTTAGTTGGCAGCCTTGTCAGTGGTAGGTTTATGTTTTCATTTGATGATCTTCAGGATCTTCAGGAGCCTGAATGAATCTATGATTCTATATATCAGTCAGTTTATGAGATAAATTCAGTAGGAATCTCATCAGTTGCTAAGAAATGGCATGTCACCTGAAGATCTTTTCTCAGTTGATTATTTTTCTTGCATTGAGTTAGCCTCTTGCTGTATTTGAGAGAGGCTTGGGAAAAAAAGGTTAAAGGAAAGATAAAAATATACTAAATAATTAACAAATACTCAATATTTAACAAATTTGAGCATTTGCAAGCATGAATTCTGACTGAGTCAGCCTTATGCTTTCAGATCCGTGCCGTGTATCACCCAGAGAGTGGAAAAATGTTAGAACTGGATGGATCCATTTTTTCCTATGAGATATTGAGAAATAGCTTCAGAGAACTGCCACAATCTTTAGAGATGGTCTTTTTTCTCCTTTTTTTTTCTCCTATTACACATACATGCTATGTAAGCACCTAAAACATTGTTGGTGATGACATAAAAGCAATTAATTAAGTTCCTTACAAGTTTGGCTTACATAAAAAAATATACATGCGTACATTATCAAAATACTTTCCAGTGAAATATTTCATTTACTGTAAAAATCCACATTTTGCTTGAGGTTAGCAGCTGTAAAAGGAATGGAGAAGATCATTTGATAATATTACCATCAGATCTTGCACTGGCAGGGAAAAAATTATTCTTCTTAGCGCTTAATGCAGTCTCAGGAGTCATCTTCTGCATAAGTGAATGTATTGCCCCCGAAGAAAGCCAGGCTGACAGGGCTTTTAACTCAGGTCTTCCATTCAGGCTAGATACAGCACAGGGAGCACCTCTGCAACTACCCTTCTTTCATCCTACATTGAAGCAGTGCAAGACAAATCCCTGGATCCATGTTGTCTTTCTCCTCCTCCATGGCTTTTTTTTTTTTCCCCCCTGGGGTGTCTTTAAAATCCATTTGTCAAATCTTAGCTCTTTGAAACAGGAAGCAATCAAACCCATTCTTTTCCACACAAAAGTTTATTCCTTGCTGCTGTTTCTCTAGTGGTTTATTTTATTGAAGTTAAGGTGCCATGTAGCAGGAATTTCCATCGTGCTGAAAAGCGACTCCATGCACCATCTGGTTTGACCAGCTATTAGGGAAATTCATATTTCACAGACTTACTTTGTTCTGAGTATGCATTTTGCAACGCTTGAAGATTTTCAGAAAGGGAGATTCTGGTTTGGGTCTATGTGTATTCTGTACTTTCAGGAAACCCAGACTCTGGCCTCACAATTGGTTTACTGAGGAAACTTTGACAGACTGTTTTCAAATGTTCTATTCCTAATAACTTTATAGAGCTCCTCTCTGCATTATTATTATTACATACACATGCATACAGAAGGATTTTGCTTACCAACTGAGTTAATTTTGGAAACAGAATGGGCCTCCAGAACATAACTAAATAGGAACAATAATTCTACTGCTTTAGCGCTATGAAAGCATCTATTCCTAGACTCTATTTCAAAATTGGTATAAAGTATCTAAAAACTGGGGTGGTGATATAGCCTTCTACCATTTTTTGATGTAGAAAATTTGTTTGATTCTTATGGAAGCTTATGTTTACATGGATATGGTTTATTTGGATATTAAGTTTCAAAACATTTTTTCACTTTGTAAGTAAAAAGCAAAAAATACAGTCATGGTTGCTATGATTAGAGTTTGTTTAGTTATTTATCACAGCTTCATTATGTTTTGAGAGGAAGGCGGAATTTCATCGAATTCGTCAAGAACATTGTGAATGGATGGTGAAAACATTTGTATCAACACTTTGATTTACTGATCACTCTTTCTTGGGGTAGGCAGCAACTCCTGTAGCTGCTGACAAACTAGAAGAGTCCATTTAACTCTTCCAGTAACTATTCCTTAGAGCTGGTGTTAGAGGAAAAAATCTCTTTAATATTTAAAATAGCTATTAACATAGGAGGAGCTTTTCAGCTAAAGTCTTGACAGTGTTTCAGATTGTTTTGAATTACTTCATGAGAGACCAGCATAAACAGGTTAAAAAGCATCCTGCACACTTGTACAGCTTTGCTCCCATATTTGACTTCTACAGCAAGTGTACAATAAAACAAGCTCTTCACACAGAAGTCTCTCTCCCTTATTCTCTTTCTCTTCCCCTTTGGGAAGGGAGGGGGGTTAGCAGAGAGCATCTCATATTGGTCTAAGGGGCTGCCCTGACCCTAAACCATGACAATCATTAACATGAATAGTGAGAAAAGTTCAAAAATTTCATCGAATGGGAATTAACTCCATAGGGAAAAACAGAAAGTGAAAACTAATAAATTGAAGATCTAACCAATTATTTTGTGATTTGTCTGAGTGGAGACTGAGGAATCTCCACAAGTATTTAATATAACTTTTTTTTTTTTTTTGGTCATTGGCAATACTATTGTATTGATGGCATTGTAACAAACAGGAAAAGAAACTCCAACTTTGGAAATGAGTAACTGTAGTCTCGCTACAGTAGTGATATGGAACATTTTGCATTAGAAACCGATAAATTTTCATTTTTAAGATTACACTGATTAATTTTAGAAGTAACAAAAAGGTACAATTAGCTGCAAATACTGTTAAGTCAGTTTTCACACCTTTCCATTAATTTTAATGGATTGAATTTACTTGCTATCACCTTCCGTGACAGACTGGATGATCAAAACCAGATACCATTACAAATATATTTTTAGCATAATGTATTAAATTATGAAAACATAATGACAGCCAATGGCAGGAAAAGCATGATTTATAAGATGGGCTACATGGGATATTTTTGGCTATCAAGACTTCTGTAAATATGTTGACACGGACTGCATAGCATTTGAATTTATGATATGAAAACCACAGAAAGTTGTGAGAATTCAGCTTCAAAAATAATGCATATGCACTTCAGGAGACATAGAATTTCCCCATGCTTTTGAAGAAAAGCACTTCAATAAAAAACTGTTCATGTATTATCCCCACTTGCCTTCAAATGTTTCTTAGGGTTTCTGTTGCTTGCACCCACCTCTATTACTCTTTTAAATTAATCTCATGTGAATAAACCACACATTTCAGGCATATAAAATAATCAGTAGCACCTACCACACAGAACTGTCCGTTTCATCTAGAAGACATAGCTACCTGTAAACAGAGTTTTGAATATGTTTGCATTTGCACACTAAACGTGATTAAGCAAGAAGACTTCAACCAGTCTCTAGGGCTCTGTGCTGAAACACTGATTTGCCATCAGACAGTCATTTACAGCATTAAGACCAGAAAACAAAGCTGATTCTAACTGAATGCAAAGGCCCCTGTGAGGATCAGCACATTGATGGGCAAGGTGCTCGCCCTTATAATATAAGGTCTTGTTCTTGATCCTAAGTGCCGTGGTTTGTGTGACAGTGGACTTAGTCTCTCTGTACTCTTCTCACACCTATAAGTAGGACTGACAAGAAACCTGATAATATAGTTGCAGGTGCTGGCTAAGTATATAAAATAGAAAGTTAAGTCCCGGCTGTAATTTCTAAAGACACTTGCCGATGTCAAGGACTGTATTATTTTTGGAGCTGCCATTCTGCATCACAGATTTTCACTGAAGAGTTGAAGAATTCAATACTCATCTGAAAGTAATCTCCCTTCAGTACAACATTACTTATTTTTTTTCTTGCTTGATATGCTTGAAGGTTTTGTAATTGTTTTAAATTACATTATACATTACTTTGACATACTCACCTATTAAAGGAGCTTTGTAAAAACTGTTTAATATTACAAGATAGTTTTCTTACGGTAGCAATCAATAACCACACAACTGCCTGAGGACATTGCATTTCTCAAAAAGACACTCCTAAAGTATTCAAAAATGCCTCAAGTGTTCCATTCAGAATTTTGCTAAGCAAGTGCATCTGTATCTTCCAGAGAACCATACATCCACAATTCTTCTTATGTGGTGCATATCATTGGTACTGATGTTTGGAGAGTTTGTAATGAACAAGCAGAATATGTTCTCTGTTTATAAGGTTTTGGACAAACAGACAAAATCTGAATGCCTTTTGCTGTCTATCGTATTGAAAGCTTGTAAATCTGTGGAGAAGAGGGAATTTCACCTCGTGGTTTCTCTAATAAAATATGAGTTTCATGATTTGGGAATTGAAAGATGTGGTGCAGCGGCAAAACCTCTGCTCTTGTTAATGTAGTGTGGGTAGACTGGTATGAAGAAATCTAGACAGATTATTAAAGAAAAGTAGGAAAAAAAACCCCACATACCTTCCATTAATTTAATTTTAATAGATCAATTGCTTTATACAACCACTGTCAACTCAGGAAAAGAGCTTGTCATCCATTTTGCAAATACACTGATTGAAATCACTTTCACATTAACAGGATCACAAGCAATAAATGTAAACTTTGCCATCTTTGTTGTCATCTGCTGAAGCAATACTTATGCTTTCAGTAAAAAAATAAAAGGGATTACAGGAGTAGAAAATTTAGTCACAAAAGGCTTTCTACATCTTTATGGTCCTATAACAGTGTTGAATACTAGCCTTTCCTGGAAATGAACTGGGTATTGCCACATGGTCAGAGATCTCAATAATTAGCACCACTGCTCCTGTTGTTGACAGGTAAAACAATACTAATAGCACCAGGAGCTGTGAAGAAATCTGTCCTCTTGTAGGAGAAGGAAATTGAGTGCCACTTTGTACCTTAGTCTAAATGGCTGTGTACATATAAAGGCAGAGCAAATTCACATTCATTCCATAGTGTAAAACCTTTCAATATCTGTTCAATTTTCCTGAGAAGAATTCCAGAAATCTGTAAAAGGCTTTGAGTCAATTTTCATCAATTTCATTCCCAAATTGCACAGCCACTGGAGAAGACTAAACCCTGAATAATTTTGCAAATAAGATCTCTAAAGCTCTGAACTCAAATGATAGGTTTCTTATCCGTAAAGTCAGAAAACTGATGAATCCAGTCTGATATTTCATTTGTTCTACTAATATGTCAGCTACCATTTCATAGTATCATACAGTTTGAATGTTTTTTTAATAATCATTAATCCAAATATCTTACTTTTCATAGAGAAACGCTCTTAGTCAAATTATTTGATTTTTTTTTTTTTTTTGAGCAGAAGGATTTGTGTGCATACTCTTCCTTTACAAAAGTATAGCTATACATGCTTTGAAAATGTCAAACCCCAGTACTAGGAAATTGCCTTATTTCCTTTTTAAAAAATAAGTTATCTTTAAAAGATTGGACCAAATTTTCTGTTTTCAAAAGCATTAATCTGACAGGGAATTTTCGTGACTGAAACCAGGAGAATTTGTCTCTGAGAGAATATTTTTCCTCTCTGCTATTGTCCTTGCTAGCATGGTACTGTTTAACTGACAGCTTCCAACATTATGGAGTTGCACAGAGGCGATTTTCTTCTCAGATGGTGCTTTATATTTGCTGGGCATTTTACACTGGCAGAGAGTAAGAAGGGATGTCAAATCAGTGTCACAGTAATTAGATTCTCTAAAATTTCTTGCAATAATCCGTAATATCTAGAGCTGATGAGGAACTTGAACTCTTTGATCACAGTAGTATTTTTTAGGAAATTTATTTTTTATAAAGTATATGTTTTGAAATTAAAGATGAATATGACTGCCTGTATTAGGTATACTTCAAATGGTTTCAGGTTGATTTTTCTCCAAATAAAAATTGCGTATGTAAAGGCCAAACATTGTAAATGACAATTCATGCCAGAAAGCCACATGTAAGGCACTAAAGTACAGTTCTAGCTGTGCAGCTGCACAGATTGCTGGTACAATTACAGGTATCTGTACTTTAAGGTAGTGTGTTATTAGTTATACCAGCTTGGAGTCTAGCTTCGGTGTTTTAAAGTCAATTTATTGCTAACACTTGCTATGCTTTCTTTGCCTTGACTTTTTGTATCACAAATACTACTGCACTTCTTTCCTTTTTGAGAGTAGCGATGTGAATGGAGAATCACATGGCTGAGTCAATCAAATCTGTAGGAGATATAGAACATACTCAAGCGAGCCCTTTATGTTGTACTTGTCAATGGTTCTATTCTATAGTTTGAAAAAGACACTATGTTCCTCACAGTAAAGTGTACTTTCTATTAAGCTTTCACTGAGAACTGAGAGCTGTGAGAGAGCCCAAAACTGCCAGAGCTTTGAGGTAGTGATGCCTGAACCTTTTCCTTATAAAGAGCTTTCCAAAGAGGATCCAAAAGGCTTTGAAGTTCAAAAAGCCAGGTTATGCTAGCCTCTGAACTGGAATAATTAATAAAAGATATAGAAAACTCCATGCAGCCAGATGAAGGAGAATGGAAATACAACAAGGTCTATAAATTGGTGACTCCTTCTCCCTGTGACCTCACAGGATGATCTTTGCTTTCAGTCATCTCCTCGCTGCTGCACTCCTACAAACAGGCAGTCCTTATTGGTCCTTAGCAGTATCCCCTATTAGTTTGCTCACAATCTGTTGCAGCTCTCAGCAATCATTCAGGCTCTCTTTGAGCTGCAAGATCCACTCCACCCCCTCTCTCTCCTACCCTCCTCCCCCTGCCCCCCAAGTCTCTGCCCCACAGCAACTAAGGCTGCTGTATTTCCTAAAGAAATGTGCAGCTTCTGCCACCTCCTAGGGGACGCCACCAGACTGTCATTCCTTGTAAAGGAATGAGAACAGACAAATTTAACAGGTTGATCAAAGGGAAAGAAGCAGGTTTGCATATCAAACACTACACATGTACGTTGTCAGAGTGGCAAGAGTCCCCTTGTGTGATCATACAATATAGCAACTGTGTTACCTGTACATATGCACAGTGTATGAAGTTTGTTGTGTATGACTGTATATATCCAAGAGTGATGCTAATCCATTAATGTGTATATTTATATTCAATGTTACATAATATATTCTGTTCGGAGATACTGTGAAACAGTAGTACTGTGAAGCAGAGGTTCAGAAGATACAAAATATCCTAACAGATATAACATCAGTCCTTTAAAATGATGGTGCATCCTGGAAAAGTATTCTTGACTCGGGTAATTTCACTTAATTTCCTGCCAATTAACATAATTACTGACTTGGGCATTGAGAAACAAAGAAGCCAATTAAACAAACACTTGGCAAATGCACCTTTTCTTCTGCCTTCTCAGGTCCAGATATAGCCTGGGCACTTCTCGTGCTGCTCCTTCCTTCTTACTCATCTCATCTGCTCCACAGGGGACCTTCCATTGGGACCCAACATCTGATAAAAGGTTCCCTGCTCCACTCTGATTGGCTGACTCTTTGGGCAGGATGAGGCACTGCTAGAACCACTTGGAACTGGCTAGGACTAGCTAGAACCAGATGAGACTGGCTAGGACCAGCTGGAATCAGTGCAGGGCAGTGCATGGCCACTTCTCTTACAGGGTGCACAGCAGCCCATGCTGCTGAACTCAGCTGCATGTGCCCACTACATGCTGTAAAGTCATTGTTTCTTGCATATTAATTACTGTAGGGATCATATAGTGGTATCCTATCAGCTCATTAAGTGGTCATCTCTCAAAGTGGTCTGTGTGGAAGTGGAGTTGAAACTGAAACCCAAGTTGTAGGAAACTTCCTCAGAATGTCTTCTTTTAAAGGTACGCTCCTTTTTTATAGTGAAAATTTGTTTTGTCTTGCTCGCCAAAGAACTCTGTTATTAAAAAATAGTGAAGGTAGAATGACCTGTGAAATGTTCTCAGAAATATTTCTGAGTCCTGAAACAGCCAACAGGCAGTGAGCCACCACTTACTGCACAGGAAATTCACATTTCCTTAATTTTCACTGGAAATAAATTAGGAAATTACTGTTACAGTAAGGGCTTATTCGGGTAGGGTAAAGATACATAAGCATGTGAGACAAGTGTCTGGCACCAGTGAGTATTCATGTAGATGTTGTTGCTCTTCCAGGCTGCCCTTGGGATACATATACCTTTTAAAAAATGAGCATGTCTAATGAAATTAGAATAGCTATAAAATGACTAGAAATGTTTTTTCAAACAGGTCCATGTGGCATTAGTGCTCTCCTGCCTAGGCATAGATTGAGGGATGCTTCCAGGCCAGCTGCCTACAGCTCCTTGCCCCTATACACTGCTCCAAGTAACACTGCTGTCTTCTGTTTCTTCAGTCTGAATATCTGAATTGTACAATCCATGTATTCAAATCAATAAACTGCACTACGTTGCGAAAATATAACAGGATGTTTTGTCTCAGTATAGTAATCGAGTGATATATCCACCCAATTGGCCATATTTTCCATTTGTGTGACTCAGCAGAACTCTGCTGAAATTTATGAACTAAATGAATAATAATAGCTCAGAATTGCCACAATTGTTTAATCAATATAAGTGATTTTTAAGTCCTTACTACTATATTTTATTTTGTCAGCTGAAAAAAAAAAAAGGAGTAGACATGACTTTATTTGAAGCATAGCCTTACATTCCTGGTTCAGCATAAGGACCAGTTGTCTTAGTGCTTTATAGCTGCTGTTTATTTTAGACTTCATATATTGGTTATATTGGTTTATTTAAACTTATGTGACAGTTTCCTTACTTCTAGCACGATAATTTCTCTTAGGAATCCTTATTTTCTGAATCAGACTCAAATTCTCAGGTGAATATAAGTTGTCCCATTAAAACCAACTGAACCACTTATGGGCAGATTCTAACACTCATTGTTCGTTATTATGCATGAGCTTCTTCATGCCAATGGCAGTGCAGTTCCTCCACTGCTGAGAGCCTCCTGTTCATATGGAAACAAAAAGAAGTGTGAAAGGAGTCACCACATTTGGAGAGAGAGTGAATCTACAGACATTAACCGCATGCACACAATTACTAGGTTTCCAGTTTCTTGCCGAGCCTTGCACTGGGTAAGTAATTTAAGTTTACTGGCTGTACTTTCTACATACATGAAGAGTTCTCTCCAGTGCTCTTCACCATTTGGTAGTACTTACCATGGCAGCATTTATGGCTATTTCAAATTTTGTCACTTTGTGGCATCATATCTATACTGTGCAAGATGCTATAAACTTGTTAACACTATAATATGCTAAAAAATTACTTTCATGTTGCCTGTAACTTTCAGTACTATAGGTTGGCTGCTCACACTTCAAACCTTGAGTTCAGTCATAGTGCAGTTTTTGGTAGTTTCTTCAATATTTTATGCTAGTCCTATGTTTAACCCTTTTGTACACCAAGTGCATTTAACTTCTGCAAGGAACCAGTCTCAAGATGGGATCTAGAAGTCTTTCCTCCTTAACTGTGTTTAATAATATCTGTACAAAGACTTCATAAATGTATATATTAATTGAAATTAGAAATAATAACTAAATGAAAGACAACAGATCTGTCCAATGTACACTACTGACATGAATGTGTCAACCACTCTGTGTTGGCTACCACAGCCTGTTGTGCGGTAGCAGAAATTGTGCTGGGAATCTGTGTGCATGGGGCTCAACTTTTCCCAGCCTTTTGTGGAGCAGCAAATATACATTTCTAAGTCCTGTAAAATATGTATGCGGTATTGGTCATTTATGTTAAACAGCAGCAAAATAGTATTCTTAGCCTGTGAACATAGGATTCAAATTGATAATTCCAAAAATGAGAGTATTCTCTGTAAGACAGAAAGCTGTATATTAAATGATTTAATAATTGGATAACAGGAAGCAGAGATAGAAGGACATTTAGGAGAAGTGAAGTTGAATAAAAAAGTGTTTAGTATGACTGGATTCACTAGCAGAGGGGAAGCACAGAAACAAAATCCAGCTTGAATAATAAAATACTTAACCAAATTATTGGTTGTGGCTGACAGTGCTTGCTTTGGACGCATTGCACTCTTGCCAGATGTTACTCTTGAGAAGGTTTAACATGTCTCAAAATATTCAAATGTGCAGCTTGCTATGCTCTCCATGCGTGAAGAGCATAGGATCTGTCACTAGAGATACAGGTTCAGCTTCTTAGTTCCATTCTTAAACAATATAAAATAATCTGGTTTAAGTTATATTCATTCTTATTGTAAAGCTTTTGTTCAGCAAGGATGGTACATTGGACCCTGGTGGAGCTGGGAATTTGGGAATGAGCTCATACAGTATGGGCTAAGCCATTCTGAGCTGGAAACTGAACCTGGAAGAAAGCAAACTCAGTCTTATTATCTCACTGTCAACAAAAGCAAGTATTTTCTTTTCTTCCTAGGCCGCTGTATGTTACTCATCCATTGTATAGAAGTGCACTAGAATTCCACAAAGTATCCGCTTCCATCAAAAGTACAAATCAAGTTTAAAAATTTTTTTTTTTCTAGGAAAGATAGCATGCCTGTTACATGTTCTTTTGTTCTTTGAAGAATGAATTTATGTGACTTGAAAGAAAAAAGATTTAGTGTAAACTCAATATTTTGAAACAGAGAAAACAGACATTAAGAGAGGACATATTTGAGAGAAGTGTCCTCAGGAGAAAACATACTAATAGATGTTCTAATAAGAGAGAGAAGTTGGCCAGGCTTGAGAGAGGTCATAAATAACATATTTCTTTTTTGTCTTCCACACAACCTTCTGCTATATTACTTCAATATCTGTTGTGCAAATCCAAAACATATTTTCTCTGTTGGTTGTTCATGACCAGCTAAGAGAAAGTTTATCTTACAGGTGAACATAAATTTCACAAGATCATCAAGACAAGTGTTTTATGATTTCATCCAACCCTGTTGGGGTAAGATTGTGTTCTTGCAAATAGCCAATACAATGAACACTAATAATTGTATTCCATTTAACTGTAATTTCCCTGTGGTGTTTATAGCTTGTATTTCATGTTATAAGCACGAGAAAGTCAATGAATTAATAATACAAAATGCTTTAAACTACAGAATGTGAAGTTCCTGCCAAGATCATGTGGGTATCTGTTAAAACCTTAGTTCTACTTCACAAGAGGAAGAGAGTGCTCAGTCTCTTTCATATGGGTTGTTTTGATGGGCAAACAGTCCATATTCTAAATATATTTAGTTGCAATCTCACCTGGTATTTAGCTATTAATATGGTAGTTAAAATGATGCCTCTGATGTTTTGAGATAGAAAGCTAGTATTTAGCTCTAAGGAAAGCACCTTAAAATGCTTAAGCTGTAGTTGCTTTTTCTCTGACAATTGTCCTGTAAGTACTTACAAAGAACTCAGAAAGAAAAGATGTTTTAAAGTTAGATTTAAATATCTCTTATAAAAGAGTATGCATTTACCAGTATGGGTACCTTCAACCATTTGAGAATTTTCATTTCTGTTGTGATCTGATATCCCAGGATGTCACAAAACCAAAGTTACACCATTCTGATAGATCTCCTTAATATGACCTTGTGGCACAGGGAGTATACTTATCTCAGAGGGGACTCAAGAGCTAACCTCCACTTTTTAGCTAGATGCTATTTTCAAAAGTAGACTAAAGTTACCCAAATTTTTATTTCTAAATTCCTGAAAGAAGGCTATATAATCTTCCTCAGAACTATTCTGAAAGTATGATCTTCTAAGTCCTAAATGTCTATGCTATGCTTTGTTGAAGAAAATTACTCTAAGCTAAAACTATAAACATTACATTAAAATTCCTTGATCTGAACAGAGTTCCATGTAGCGGGAAGTGATCAAGTCTGAGTACCTAAAGGTTGTTCCATGTTCATTGAAGTGATCTTATTCTGATCACTTATTCCATAATATAGCTGTCTGAACAAATGAATAGCTTGAAATCAGACCATCTTTTATGTTTTTAAGAGGTGTTCACAGGTATAAGCGTGTAGAACTTAACAGTCCTAAGAGTGCATCTGAAGAAGAATATTCCAGTCTCTGTTTGCACACTCCAGGTGTAAGTAAAACCATACTCTTTTGACACAGCTCCTTTTCAAAATAGGACACAGTTGCTTGTTGTTGTTTTTGCAAAAGGGTCCTTGTATATCTTTTACTTTGAACATAAAACACTCCAGGAATTTGTGATGAGTAAGAACAGTTTGTGCAACATCCATTATTGACTGTTTGTAACAATGAACTGAGTAGGTTTTTTTCCATCTCTGTTATCTTCAGTACCATTCTTAAAAGTAAATTATAGCAAAGAAAGCATAAAAACATCTATGTAATACAAACTGAAATGTTAATTTTCAGTTCAAAACATAATGCTTTTAGACATTTTGAAAATTCTGAGACTAAAGGTACTCCCAAAAGGAAAATGTAATTCACACTGCATGGCAAAATATATTTCTTGGATTGTAGCATTGTTTCTTATTCCTATAGACATGTCTACCTGTCTCTGTTGCTCCAATGGAAAACATATCCAGTGTTTCTGGAGGGCCTCATACTCTGACTGAATCTTTCTGTTTCCAAGGTTCCTTCTTGTAGCTCCAGAAACTATCTATATAAAACCAGAGAGCACTGCCATTCTAGAGTGAAGTACTGGAAAATCTGTGCCAATATCATGGGATATATATGTTCAATGTTTTTGAGATGAACATTTTAACAGAGAAGAGATGATACAGAGATGATGAATAAAGATGTAAATGGGGGTCAAACCTTCTACACTGAATTACATATTTCTTATGTTGTGTGCCAGTTCAAAGCTGACTGGCTTATTTCAATTCAAGATGAGGAATAGGTGGGATAACGGAAACAGAAAGCCCCGTGTCTTCACAAAATTGTAGATACAAAGGTGGATAAGAAAATGAACTTCTCAGATCCAATTAGCAACATCTCATAATATACTTCAAACCATCCGCTGTGCAAAGCACCAGAGTAGCAGGAACATGCATGAAATGAAGCCAGCCTCCACTTGGATTAGCAGGCTAAGTGAGTCACAAGCATAGCTGAGTTAGATCAGGTGGGAGGCATCACAGCGAACTGCCAAATGGTTTTGAAACAGCCTGCTCTTGGGACTGCATGGGCTCCTGACTCACAGCATGTTGAGGCACTTGTAGCAGAAAGACAGTGCAAATCCTGCTGTTGCTCAGAGATAAGTGCGAGACCAATCTCATCCACTGCAGGGACCAGACGGTCAGCCATCCTCCCGCTCCCATTAATACATTCCAAGTCATCTCTGTCCTGACCAGTTACCTGGTAATTTTTTTTTATGCAGTGAACTGTTCCAGCTCTTACATTCCTGCTCCTGGGTGATACGCGTTGCAGTTCTGATGAGTTGCGCTCTACCTGTCCTTGGCAGGCACTGTTAAAGAGGATAGCTTAATGACATCTCCCTTTAATACAGTCACACTGTGCTCTATGCTAGCTGAGTAGCTAGCTGTGAATCTGTCTTCAGAGTAAATTTATATTGATGATGCACTTGCATTAAATTATGTTCTTCAGCTTTATGTGTTCTGTTTGTCCTAACCTTTTTTGTTTTGTAACCTTGTTTTTGTGGCCTTATTTCCTCAGCAGGCTGGGTTTATGTGATCACTCTGTCTAATAATCCCTTCCCTAATAATTATGGACCCATGGCTAAAGCTGACAGAGAAAGTTGTTGACTCACCATGGCAGGAGACAGTGGAAAGAGTGCAGGCTGGGCTGAAGCCAATGGTATGAGGTTCAACAAGGCCAAATACTGGGTCCTGCATTTGGGTCACAACAACCCCAGACAATGATTCAGGCTTGGGAAGAGTGGCTGGAAAACTGCCCAGCGGACAAGGACCTGGCGGTGTTGGTCAATGGCCAGCTGAACGTGAGCCAGCAGTGTGCCCAACCAGGTGGCCAAGAAGGCTAACAGCATCCTGGCTTTTATCAGTGTATCCGTAGTGTGGCCAGCAACACTAGGGAAGTGATTGTTTCCCTGTACTCAGCACTACTGAGGCCACACCTTAAATACTGTGTTTGGTTTTGGGCTCCTCAGTACAAGAAGGACATTGAGGTGTTGGAGCATGTCCAAAGAAGCTGGTGAAAACGTCTAGAGCATAAGTCTTATGAAGGAATGGGGGTTGTTTAGCCTGGAGAAAAGGAGACTCAGGAAAGACCTTTTCACTCTCTACAACTACTGAAAGGAGGTTGTAGCGAGGTGAGTGTCGGTCTCTTGTCACAAATAACAAGTGATAAGAAGTACTTAATGATTTTCAGGGTCTTTTCCAATCTAAATGATTCTCTGATGCTAAGATGGGATTCTATAATTCTACGCAAAGGTAGCTCGGTTCAAATCATTTCTATGTAGTAGCACTCAACCACTATGTGGTGACAAATACAGTGCATGGAATATCTTGACCTGATGTCAAGATTAAAAATACTGATGGAAAGTCTTGAGATCACTCTTAAAAGCTCTGATAGAAAGAAGCATGCAGACCATGAAAATGAAGTGGACAGACTGAAGTGTGAAATGTGGAACTTTGCAGCAGGTGCTGCAGGTGCTGCAAAGAATGCTGTGAGATGGAGGTGTAACTGAGGAAGTATGGAAGCATGGTGTGCATCTTAAAAAACAACAGAGATTAGGGATTATGGTGGTGAGAATTATGGTCTGTGGGGAAGGTGGCATGTTGAACCTTAGAACAAGGACCAAATTTATACCAAGCTTCTTGTTTAGGCTTCAGATTTAAAACAAACTATACAAACAACACTTGGATATACTTTCTGATCTTTTAATAGGAAGGTCTTTCTTCAAGTAGCTAAAACTGAAAGCTGATAAAAAATTCAAGAGGTGAGTAAACAAATTTAAAAAATATTTTGTGGTTAAATGTGTGGAATAATAAAATCTTTTTTTGTATACCTTGGTCTTAATTTCTTAGTATTAAATACAGAACTATTACTCATAAACAAATACAGAATTTTAATAACTTTATTATAGTGATCTAAGTCAATTGCTAAATAGGATGAGGATTATTACTTCTGTGAAATTTCCTTTTTAGTTTGGAATCAGAGATATATTATTGCACTTGTCATGCATATGTGCATTTTGAATATATAGCCACAGTGTTGTTCCAATTACTATTTTGATGGTTTCAATTCAAGTAAAGCTGGTTTAAGGTTTTCATACAGGTCATGCTTGCTTTTTACAAAATTCCCTTTACTCTTCCCTTAATAATTTTTGAAACTCACAGGACTTAATGATTTACTTTGCAGTCATAGGGTGCATGGTAACCTGTATTGTTTTCTCACTGTCATCAGTATGAGTCCTGACGTGGAAATTTTCAGTCAGCATTTTCATTGATCAAGATGACTTTCTCCTTTGCCATCGCTGACAAGGAGGAGTTGTATCTCAGATAATCTCAAAAAATCCTTTGTTCTTTCCTGGACCCCCATCCCACACTAGCAGCTCATGTGGAAAAGAAAGGAATCGATACCTATTGAATCTGACTGACAGGAGTGCTGAAAAATCAGAATTTGAGTTCATTTCTGTCAATTCAGCCTGTCTTAAGTGAGAGAAGTTACACTGGAAAGTAACTAAGAAAGTGCAGCAAGGTGATGGGATTAACAGCTGAGTCAGGCTGGGTGGTTGTTTGATTTTACTTGGGATTCATTTCTGGATTACTCTGTTTGCTGGAAAAAAAAATTGACAGGGTTCAAAACAAGGGAGTCATTTAAGTAGAATGTATTTTCTGGCAAATCTCTTTTCTTTGCTTGGTCCCTAAAGCCAGCGGTGGAGGTGAGGATGATGGTACCAGTAATCCGATTCACCCATTTGTCCTTCTTTTAGGACAGTGGTCCAGGTGGGGAATTTCCTTCTCAGCCTGAAAGGTTTGAGGTCACTTCCCATGTACCTCCGTGCACTTACCATCAAGCTATGGAGATTCTCCAGTCCTGCCATGCCAGAAGTGGTGATTTCCATGGGGACAAGAAAATACTAGTCTCAGCATCTCCTCTTTTGGGTGGTAGTCTGAAGAGGTATTCTTAATTTTTCTGTAGCTCAGAGCCCTAAGGTGCAACAGGGAGAGGCAGTTTAGCCACTTCTTAAACTGATTCCTCACTGTTGTACTAACAGGAGTACCACTAGTATTTGAGCTTCAACCTTTATCTCTGAGTAGAACAGCTATCTAGAGTTTAAAACATTACTTCATTGTGAGACTTGTGTGCATGGAGAATGACAATGAGGTGTTATACTTCAAACTAATGATGAACATTGTTGGTTGTGAGCTAGTACGGGGTCATGAAATAGTAAAATCACACCATTTCTTTAATTTTTTTCTCATTTTTTATCTGAGCTAAAAGGAGGGTTAAAGGGATTTGCTTTTTTTCATAGTAAAGTGAAGGTTAGTTAGTAAATACTTTTCAGAGCACTATTAAAATCCTCAGGTTAAAGGCTCCAAATACTGCAAGTATGAAACATTCTTATTTATTATTCATTTATATTCAGCTACTTCAGGACTTCTGTAAAACTCATTTCTAATTTAAAAAACAACTTTTTGTTTTTTAAATTAAGTTTTTTTCATCTCAATTTTTTTTTTTGCAAGGAGGTCACCTTTGGAATGAAAAAACATCCACAAAAATTGCAGTTGAAATTAATGAGCAGAGTTTTATTGATTTTCAGGGCCTCTACAGGAAAGAAGTATAAATATTAAAACCAATGCTCTCTTATACTCTCTATATTATAAAAAAATGTAGCCTTAAATTTTTTTCCTGTTTTTAAGTCATCTTCTTCCTCAATTTTTCATCCTGTTTTTAAGTCATCCTCTTTATCTACCTCCTGTGGTCTTTTCTCTGGTTCAGTTGATTAAAGCAGGATAGTGAGGAGGAGCGGTGGAGATGCAGCATGCTTGCTTGGTATGGAGCTCTGAAGAGCTGTAAGAGTACAAGAGCTGCCCGGTGTGAGCCATGCAGTGACCTATCTCAGTCAGGAACTGACCAGTTGACCTTTCTCCTGGACAGCATCTCTTTGCCCCTGGCAAGGGAAGCCTAGAGTTGAATTCTTTCTCTTGGGTGACTGCTTTCTTTTGAGAAATAGCAGGATGGGACAAGTTTTGGACCACCTTATTATGTAATGGCAAGGCTATGAAATAGGTTTATGGTTCTAATATTTATTTCATTAAAGTTTTACATCTCATCTTTAAGCATCATTATAGAGTATCAGTGTTTATTAGAGATCTGTGTGTGTTTCCAGTGTGTTCATTGCTGTGGTTTCTGAGTACTTGAGGTGCACAAGTTATCAATTTGACTGTGAAGCTAAATTAGGCTGTAATGCCCTTGAGTATGTTTTCCCAGATCAGGCAATAATCTCCATGATTATGGGCTCTGTTGTGTATTAATTGACCATGACTTGTTATGCATCCTAAACAGAAGATGCATAACCTATTTCAAGGTCAGTTATCTTTTAGCCAAATGTCTCAGAAGGGTAAATATTGATGAATTCCAGTATTAAAGGCAGCTTTCCCTTTACAAATAATAATGCTGCTCTTATATACTTTTGTTTAAGGCATCTAACACGTGTTTTCTTTGTGTCTTCTTCATGCAAACTTTTGTAGCAAAATTTTCACCTTTTTATAATTAATGAAGAGAGACGATAAATTATTAACTTTAGAACTATGACTAAATGTCTTTGCAAATGGTGGTTTGCTAGGAATGTGCAGTGTTAATTGTGCTCTGGTGAAGATATCTGTGAAGCAGTGGAGCATTAGTTGCTGTGTCTCCATGGTGAAGAAGTTATACAGTACAAGGAAAAAGAAAAGAAAATTCAGAATATTTAGGAGGATTTGAATAGTGGCCACTGGAAATCAAGCAAGCTGTTCACATTATAGTCCAGTCGTTTAATGTCTGTTGAGGAGCCAGAGGTTGTAGATTTCCCTGTGCTAAACTCACTGACCAAATGGGGAGTCCTCTAACAAAAGGCTGGGCAGCTGGACCCAAGTTGATGTGTAGTTATTGTGAATCTGAAAAAAAACAACCACCACCAAACCCTAAAAAAAGGAAAGAAAAGGTGAATGGATGAATAAAGGAGAAGAATTAGAATTTGCTTTATTGAATTTCTCTGCAGTAGATGAAACCATTGAAGGTATTGTCAAAATGGCCCCTAAGTTGGTGATTTTGTAGCAGCAAAACTTACCTGAAAACTTCACTGAAAGTGAAATATGTGATAGAAATTTTTGGTTTATGTCATCATAGAGTTTTTAGCAAATACAATGAATTTGAAGCTCACAGTATTCTGAATATTTGCATATTTCTTTGTTATTACAATGACCTGCATTTTCCTAAAGCTTGCTGTCTGTGTATCTCAATGAAGGCAACCTAATGACCTAAGTGTTATTATCTCAAAGCCTTCAAAATGGAAAGCTCAGAATAAAATCCTAGCTTGATGGAGACTGAAGAGGAAACTGGCAAGGATGCTGCCATATGAACACAGTAGTCCTCTCCACAGCCTACTCTCTTTTTAATACCACAATGTCTTGGCAATGACTTGAAGCTTGTGTAGCATTTTGTCACTAGTTCTCAGCACTGACTCAGGCATTTCATGGCCATTTTAGTAGTGGTGTATTGATTAGCATAGGAACAGTCACTGGAACTGAACTTAACATCAAAATGTCATATAAATAAATAATTATACAGAGTTTTCAGACCAGACAGGAGCCAATAGACTTGATTAAAATAATTATGTAGAGGACATAAAAATAATATTCTGAGTAAAATTATTCTTTCTCTTCACTTACAGAAGATTACTTTTGAATCAATTATTCAGGGGTTTTTTTCTGTTGTTGTAGCTGAACTAGAACAAATAGTGCACTATACCTTATACTTTGTGGGTAGCATAGCACCTCTTTCTTGGGAGAAAAGGATGAATAAGAAGCTTCTTCTATGCTTTTGACAGATGAATAACATCTTACATTCTGAAAGGTTCATTTTTCATAGTTCCATTGCTCATTTGGTATTGTTTAAAAACTACACCTTATAAATTTTTAAGGCATTTTGTAGCAACAACACAAAATCCCCACAACACAGGGTCACGGTTGGGCACCTGTGTTTACTAATGTATTCAGCTACTCTGAGCCTTGCTGGTTTTAAAATGTAAACCAAAATGAGCAGTCCTAGAAAACCATGGGTCTGCACAAAGCTGTGCTGTCCAGTTCCCAGAGTGCAGACCTGATGCGTTGAGTGTTTGCTTCCCTAGAAACACTTTATGTTTCCAGCACAAGTAAGTTTAGCCAGATGCTAAATGAGACTGCAGTTGAAAATAAGGCTCTAATATAGAAAGCGAACAAAGTAGTGTTTGTGAAAAATAGCATCTCCCTATTTTCAATATTTTCTCAAAAGAAAATAATTGTAATAATATATAGCTTCACAGATTTTCCTTGAATTCTATTGAAGAAGATTTTGCAAGATGGATAAAAATGTTCTTCATGATCAAAAAGAATAAAAATCCTCAAATGAAGAAATTCCTGAGAAGAACCATTTTCTTTAAATGATTCAGTAGTCTGCTCATTTTGAGTTTTTTTGCAACTGGGAGACAAAATGTGTATTTTTAGAGAAGGATGTAGGAGGGAAGCCTTATTATTATATCTGGTATGTTCCTCATCCTTTGGTTCTAAAATTAAGTCTCTGACTGGAATTTAAGCTGGTTGCCTGAATCTGGATATAAAGACCAGAATTCAACTGCTTGAGAGAGGCCAGCACAGAGCCACAAAGATGGTTAAGGGAGTGGAACATCTGCCTTATGAGGAAAGGCTGAGGGAGCTGTGTCTCTTTGGCTTGGAGAAGATGAGACTGAGGGGTGACCTCATCAGTGTTTATAAATATGTAAAAGGTGAGTGTCAGGAGGATGGAGCCAGGCTCTTCACAGTGACATCCAATGGCAGGACAAGGGGAAATGGGTGCAAGCTAGAACATAAGAGGTTGCATGTAAACATAAGGAGAAACTTTTTCATGGTGAGGCTGACAGAGTGCTGGAACAGGCTGCCCAGGGAAGTTGTGAAGTCTTCTTCTCTTGAGACATTCAAAACTCACCTAGATGCATTCCTGTGTGACCTGATCTAGGTGATTCTGCTCTGGCAGAGGGGTTGGACTAGATGATCTTTTGAGGTCGCTGACAACCCCTAACATTCTGTGATTCTGTGAATTTCTTAATTCTTCTGAAGGAATTCATTTTACCTAATACTGGTATATTAGAGATGTCTGTATATTGAACTGATCACTTTCACCTTCTTCTACAATGAATGCTGAGAAATAGGTGGTTTTAGGTTTCCCTTCTTTCAATCTGTACATTAGATGAGATGAATTCTGCCCTTAAAGTGACTTTTTTTTTTTCTTCACTGTTAGACAACCAGTTTATGTGTAATCAATGTAGTTATCTACATTTCATTATATGAATCCCTCACTGTAGCTTTTGTTGCATAATAAAAAAGGACACCTTCCCAAAGTAAATTCAAAATCCAGTAGACAAGCTTAGAAAAGCTGCTCAGTCCAAGGTCATTGCTGCTTGATTTAACTTCTCATTCTATACGCTGCCCGTGTCACCTAATGAATTATGTTTAGCTGCCCATTGGTCTTGCAGAATACATTACTCCTCTCGTTTTTCCCCTTTTACATTAAACATCACATTTATAGATAATAAAAATGTCCACAAAAATATATAGCCATAGAAAAATGTTGCATTCTTAATAGGGCCAGATATTTTGAGTCTAAATTTTCAAAACAGGGTTTCAGAATGGATGTGATTTCTTCTCATCAAAAAAGTCAGATAAATATAGCCATAGCACAGGTATTTGTGGAACTTTTTACCTCTCATCTCACTGAGTGATACTTATCTAGAAACATGAGGAAGACTGTGTATGCAAGAGTGTGGCTCATCCAGAAAGACCCTATACATGAACATTTAAAGAAGAAATTTAGTACGTAGGTGCCTTCTGTATTGTAAATGAAAGACAGTTTTAACTTAACTGTGTAATAATGGGGATTGTGTGGCTTTTAAAGCATTCAACTCTGTGATGGGATGCTTCTAGCTTCATGGAGAACTGAGACATTTGGCTCAGTTTTAACATGGGATGC
Organism: Chloroceryle amazona; assembly: GCA_027560015.1. Classification (NCBI taxonomy): domain Eukaryota; kingdom Metazoa; phylum Chordata; class Aves; order Coraciiformes; family Cerylidae; genus Chloroceryle; species Chloroceryle amazona. The sequence goes on along the minus strand of JANHFX010016961.1, from coordinate 233,596 downwards.
GAGCTAACCAGCAGGCCAGATGTTTTCCTAGGAGAGTGTGCTGAGAGAAATACTTTTTTCATGTAATCTACAGCTTTTCAACAGGTACCTTAGAGCTTTTGGGTAAGGGTCTTAGATCCAGTGCCCTTTGCCATTTCATGAGTAAATCCCCTTCCTAAATAGAGGGATGGACAATTGCCTGTAAAGTTAAAACTGTTTTGATGGGGAAATAATGGAGAATTACTCAGGAACAAGGTGAGACCACAAGAAGAATCAGGTAAGACACATCAATGAGAAGCATTCTGGAAGCCAAGCTTACACAGAAAACAACACTCATAGGTGGCCCTATTAGAAAGTCAATATTTGCAGACAATTACTTTTTTCTAGATCAAATATAAATTGATAAAGTTATAAAAGGTAATATAAGTTAATAATAATATAAGTTAATAACAAATTAATAAAACATGTATATATACATGAAGAGCAAAAGGAGGAGTGAAGAGAATCTCTATCCTTTATTGGATGCTGGGGGAAACATAATGACCAAGGATAAGGAAAAGGCTGAGGTACTGAATATCTTCTTTGACTCATTCTTTCACAGTAAAACCAGTTGTTCTCTGAGTGCCCAGCCCCCTGAGCTAAAAGACATACATGGAGAGCAGAATGAAGCAAAATAATCCAGGAGGAAATGGTCAGTGACCTACTCCATCAGTTAGACACACATGAGTATATGGGGCCAGGTCAGATACACCCAAGAGTACTGAGGGAGCTTGCACAAGTGCCCTCCAAGCCAAACCCACTTTTAATCATTTATATAGCCCTCTGGCTAGCAGTGGACTGGAGGTTAGCAAATATGATGCACATCTACAAGAAGGTCCAGACAGAGGATCTGGGGAACTACAGGCTTGTCAGCCTGACCTCAGTGATAGGGTTGTGTAGCAGATCATCTCAAGTGCCACCACGTGGCGCATACAGGACAACCAGGTGATCATGCCCAGTCAGCATGGGTTTGTGAAAGGCAGGTCCTGCTTGACTAATCTGATCTCCTTCTATGTCAAGGTGACCCACTTACTGGATGAGGAAAAGGTTGTGGGTGTGCCTACCTAGACAGTAAAGCTGTAAAAGTAAAACTTTTGACACTCTTTCCCACAGCATTCTCTGGGACGTACTGGCTGCTCATGGCTTGGACATGCATACACTTTATTGGGTAAGAAATTTGCTGGATGACTGGCCCAGGGAATGCTGGTGAATGGAGTAAAATCCAATTGGCTTCCAGTCACAAGTGGTGTTCCCCAGGGCCTGTTCTCTTTCATATCTTTATCAATGACCTGGACGACGTTATTGAGGGCAGTCTCAGTAAGTTTCCAGCTGACAACAAGCTAGATGGGTATGTTGATCTGCTTGAGGGTAGGGACACTCTAGAGATGGACCTGGACAGGCTAGATCAATGGGCTGAGGCCAATGGTATGATGTTCAACAAGGCCTAATGCTATGTTCTTCACTTGGGTCACAACAACCCGGGACACACTACAGGGTTGGGGAAGAGTGTCTGGAAAACTGCCCAGCAGAAAAGGACCTGGAGTTGTTGGTCCACAGCCATCTGAATATGAGCTGGCAGTGTGTCCAGATGTCCATGAAGGCCAACACCATCCTGGCTTGTATCAGAAACAGTGTGGCCAGCAGGATGAGGGAAGTGATTTTGCCCCTGTACTCATCACTGGTGAGGCTTCACCTTAAGTACCGGGTTCAGTTTTGGCTCCTCAGTATAAGAAGGACATTGAGGTGCTGGAGTGTGTACAAAGATGGGCAATGAACCTGGTTCAGGGTCTAAAGCACAAGTCTTATGAAGGAACTGGAGTTGTTTAGCCTGGAGAAAAGGACATTAAAGGGAGACCTTCTCACTCTCTAGAACTACCTGAAAGGAGGTTGTAGCAAGGTGGGTGTTGGTTTCTTCTCCCAAGTAACTAGCATTAGGACAAGAGGAAATGAGTTCAAGTTGCTCCAGGGAAGGTTGAGATGAGACATTAGGAAAAATTGCTTCACTGACAGGTTTGTTAAGCATTGGTACAGGATACCCAGGAAAGTGGTGGAGTCACCATCCCTGGAGGTATTTAAAACACATGTAGATGTGGAACTTAGGGACACGGTTTAGTGGTGAACTTGGAACTGTTTGGTTAACAGTGGGACTTGATGATCTTGAAGGTGTCTTCCAACCAAAATGATTTTATGAGTCTATGGTAAGTACCACTGTTTCAACAGTGACTGATACAAGGAAGAAGGGCTGAGGCTATAGTTATCATCTTGGACAGTGGACTCCGATGAGCCTCCCTACTATTTTTTTTTTGTCTACTTTATTTTTTCTGTAATGTAGTGTGGTAAGATGAAGTCTCCAGATCCCACAGCAGCGTTTATATTTTCATTAGTCAGAGGATAATGTACATAAACAAAGTTGGCTGTAGGGACAGGAAAGCAGATATTTCTGTTCGCAACTGAATGTCCTAACAGAGATGCAGACCCATATTGCCTTCTGTGTTTTAGCTACATACCTCTATGAACCTTTTCATTCTTTACAATACAATACAACAACTACAATGGGACCATTATTTCCACTCCATCCTTTCCTCCAGCCTGATATAACTGTTATATTCCTGGGAATGGAGAGGTGTGATAGCAAAATCCCTCTGTTGATGAAGGCTGTGGAAGAGGCCTATTTTCCTCCTTCTTGGACCAAGGCAATCCTAGGCTGGTATAGAAAAGATGAGAACAGTTCCTTTCCTTTTTGCTCATCAACCTTGTGTTATCAATGGCAGTTGGCACTGCTGCTGAGATCTTATTGCTGCATTAAAGGATTTTAGTGTCTTGAACTCTGAACACGTCTTGCTGGGTGCGCCTACTTTTGAGCCTCTGAAGGGAACATAGGTAAAGAGATATTGTTTAGAAACTCAAAATAGCAGCAGTTTTAAGCATGTACACAATGCTGACCCTTTCATAATATGAATAGTTTTCCATAATATTTTTATTACACTGTTAATGTAATTTTGACCAAATTATGTCATTGGATTTTTTGCTTTTTGTCCACCAGGTGTATTTCCCCTTCTATACTTCTATGCTTCATATGCTTCTATGCTTATTCCATTTTTCTGTCAGAAAATCTGATAAAGTAAGACCACTCTTTTGTTATTTGTGGCAAGAGACTTCTTTATAGTTAAAAATCGTAGGCTTGAAACAGAATAAACTTCTTTTTAAATATAGTGTGTTTATTGTTAAAAGCTAAACAGATTGTGTTCCCAAGTATTTAATACCAACACACCTTCCTTTTATTTCTGATAATAAAGAACATTAATACCTCAGTAATGTTAATCGCATTTAGGTGGTGATATCAATATTCAAACTTGGCCCTGATTTCAGCCAATGTGGTTGAACCACATGACTACAGAGGTCCTTGCAGCCTAAATGATGATACTCTATAACCACTGCAGAATATTTTGAGAAAACTTCTAAACCACTTCCCTTTTCTGGATTTTTGTGTCTTTTCTTTTCATTGAACACATGCTTCCCCTCCCTTTCACATGAAGTAGCTCTTTAAACTCGGTAGATGATTGCTTTTATTTCCAAGGCGAATCACTGGCAGCTGTTGCAGAGTGATTCATGGCGTCTACATTTAAACAGTGGTGCCTAATCATTATAAAATGATCCATCTGGGTTTTTATTCTACAGAGGGGACTTTCTGTTCTATGAAAAGACACAAAGCATGTGACACAGGGATATTTTAGTATGAGAACATAGCAAATGCTCTGTCTCATAGCTTCCTAGATACTTGATCTTCCCCTAAACCTTAAACATCAGTATATAAAGCTTACTTATGGAAACTGTAAGTTGCTGACACAACTGTCCTGTTCTTTATTTAGGGTAAGACTGTGTCTATTGGCATATGCTTGAGCAAGAGGTGGTGTGTGAACTACATCATTGTAATGCCAGCCTGGGGAAATATGGTGACTCAGATTTTCCTCTGAATCACATTTTCTCTTTTGCTTCTTCCTTGCTCTGAGGGAATAATAATTTACCTCTGGAAATTAGTATGTCTCTGCAGTGGCGCAGCTGTTCTAGCCAACAAGTGTGGAAAAAGGCTTCAATCTCCACCCATTCCTCCCTATGTTACTTCTGCTCACCTGTTTCAAAGAAGATACATCTAAGTAAATAGCCTGTTTTACTCCTACACACTCAGGCCTAAAATTTGGGTGGTTTGCGCAAAGCTCTAATTGCAGGGTTCTTCCATTCTCTCTTGTGTGGGTGCATGCTTACAGACTAAACCTTACAGAGAAGACTCCAGATGTGATATGGCAGCCTAGAGAAAATAAATAGCATTTTATTTTGGCTGTCATTCAAGTAAAACAGGACTGATAATTTGGAAATTTTGTACCAATTCATGAATTTAACTTTTCTTTATCAAACAGCTTATAGTTTTGTACAGTAAACAGATTCAGTCCTAATGCAGTCTGAAACAATCTGTCGGCCTTTAGAACTGAATCTCCTCCCTGACTCTTGACAGTTTGAGTGGAAGTTTCCTGACATTTTACTTGGTGATGTCAACCCATGAAGGTTTGTTCTGCCATTGCTGCACTTGACCAGCCCATCATATGCAGAACCGAATGGTCACCTTAGACAGTACACAATTACAGGAAGGATGGCAGGATAGCTGAATACCAGTTATTGACACTAATTATGCTATAGGGGAACTACAAAAAATATTTTCACACATCTATGCAAAACTTCTCCAGCTGGGGTCTAAATATGATACACTGTTGCATCTGAGTTTATTCTGATTTGGTACTGCAGTATCAATTACCTTACCGTGTAGGAGAGTGTTGGTGAATAAAACACACACACACACACGTGCCAGTCTTAAAAATTCTGACTTGCTTAACAGAAGTATAAGGTAACAGTTAACACTTCATATATGATTTCTGAATTGTAGAAGCAATTGTGGTGAAGAGCAAACCAAAAAGCACTTATTTTCCTCTGCTGAAGGAATGTGGGGCATTAATCAAGTGCAGCATCCTTAACCAGGGGAGATACTGCTGGAACAATGCTCCCCCTGTTTTTCTGTTGTGCTCATTCTTGTAGGGGCTGTGATCTTAGATACCTTCTTGTTTTCTCCTTTGAATTTTCATTATATGTAACCAGGTTTATGTTTGGTTGTTTTTTATTTTCTTTATTGTGTTTTAAAAGCAATTCTGCTGAGCTTTCCAAGCTGCACTACTTTAGTGTCCAGGAACTGACCGTTTGCAGTATGTGCTTTCTCCCCTGGGGCCTCAGTGTTATACCAAGTCTGTTCTTTCAAGACATCTATTACCCTCCTGTGCTTTTACTCTCAAGGACCCCTTCTAGAATGAAGGCTTTATTATAACCATACTGAGCAGCTACTCTAACAAAACTCTCTAAGGCTGTTGTTGACCAGAGCAGGTGATGTCATCGCCAAGATCCAACACGTAACAGGGGAGTCCATTACTTTCGCACATACCTCAGTCTAGACCTCAATGTTTTCTCTTACAGTGAATAGTGATCATTAATGTTTTTACATTTTGTGATGATGAGGAAGCATGATGCCTGTTTTACTACAGTAAGAGGAGGAAGCATAGAAACAACATTTAGAATAAGCCTTTTGTTAAGAGCTACAGGAAGCCTGGAGGGATGAAAAGCCTCTACCATACAAATGCCCTGCGTCGTGTTTCTAGTGTATATAAATGTTGATAATCACTCAAATGATAAACAGAATGCTACAATAAATTGCAATGTAGTTTCTAGTTTGTTTGCCAAATAGACCCGATCCAAACTGTTTCTGCGGTGCTATGTTTTTATACTTAACTGTGTTATGCACCTTTACGCCAGTGGGAAATCAGAAAGAACAGAGAACATTCTGTATTGTTTTAAGAGTGTTGTTATGAAAATCCGTGTGCTGATTACAGATATTTTTTGTAGACTATGCCATGGTGTGGTTACCCATATGAGTTTTGTATTAAACACACCATATAATACAAGTGCATGGGTGGTAAGACGCTCCTTCAGTCTTGCATCCTGGTTAAACCACTTTAAGTATGCTTGGTTCGGTTGTTTTTGTTTCTTCTTGTTTTATGTGTTTGGACTTGCTTTAGTTTACAGCTTCTTTAAAACAAGATACTTTTTAAGGTATAATAATATTTGGAGGGATTTAACAGCTTGGGAATCCAAATGATTGACATCATGTCTCAAGGTATCACGTACTAATACAACCCAGGTACATCCTTTTTCTGAAATGACATTGCCATTGCTGTTTCCTTTGTGATCACTGTTAACACCAGGATTTCTATCAGCCAAATCTTGCTTAGCCATATATTCCCCTTTTTGTATTTGTGCATGTGATTTCTCCTTTCTAATATCAGTAATTTGTCTGGTCTTTGTTGAATTTCTTCTTCTGAATTTTGAACTTTCTCAAGATCAGTTTGAATTCTGATGCTGTCTGGTAAAATGCTTTTTATCTCTAGAGTGGTATGAATGCAGATATTCTGTAATTGTATAAATTATTGTTAAAAGTATATTCTAGTCACAGTTTTGGGCCTCAATAGAAGATGGCCTCCAAGGTTGGTGACTCCAACTTTGATGACTGACAGTTGACAATGGCAGGAACATTTTAGGTTATTTTTCTACAGCTGTGTTTCTCTGTAGTAGTGGTTATATTCTGGTTATAGCTAAAAAGTTTGTTTATTAAAATTTGCAGCAGTATCACCAACCATATTAAAGTGCTTCTTACATTTGCTGATTACTAGGGAATTGCATTGGCTTGACCATGCTTAGCAAATTGGCCATTTATAGATTGTCTTATATTCTTTTTATAACTGTTTTTTTTTCCTTCTTTTGCAATATTTTGACTATTAAATCTAGATTAATACATTTCTAATTTCCTCAGTCTTTCTTTTCCCCAGTAGATAGAGGTGTTGGTTTGCTATTCTGCTACTTCCTCCTTGTGTTCTTGAAGGTGATCTCTCTGTTTTGTCAAGTTAGAAAAGTTCTCCACAGTGATTCATTCTCTGAAGACTGATGTGGCTGCTTTTTTCTAAAAATCTTCAGCTTCATACAAGGACCCTTTTCCACCTCTTGAAACTTACTGAGCTTTTGCATTACAGATCTGATGAAATATGTGTCCTAAACAAAAAATAGTCCCCCAAAGCCCTACCTACTCTTTGATGATGACTCTGTTTTGTCTTACTAGATCCACCCAGAGACATTCAATAGGTTATTAGTTCTTCCTGAATTTCAGAGTAACTGTTCTAGACATGCAATTCAACATGTCCTTGCCTGTGCTTGTTAAAAAGCAACTTCTTTCACTCTGTCTCTTTGATATCTGATGTATATAGATGCTTTTAAGTTTTCCTTACTAGTACCCTGAAATCTGACATTTACCAGAAGATTCCAATAAAACTCCATTATTCTTACTCTTATTTCCTTTATAGCCTTACTGCAACATCTAATTTCTAGATTTGTATTTTATGAGTAAATCTGTGTTTTGTATGTACCTATGGGCTTCTTACAACCACTTTCTCTTACTCTACTGTAATAGCAAGACCTCATTCAACTACCTCATATCCTAGCTAAAAACTTGTTCTGCTTCCCATCAGGTACTATCAGTTATCTCTATGGTCTCTATGGGGATATTCTTGAGATTCAGTTTCCTTTGGGACTGAGATGTTTTTTTCTGCCTGTTGGATTTTACCAGGGCAATGTGCCATTCTTCGTAGGTTTGAGGCTTAATGTGTGCACACAATATTTTTTTTCTATCTGTAATTTTCCTCTTAAAAGGTTAAGCTATGTGTGTAGATGGCTTATCCTGAGCTGTTATACATCTGACAAGATGACATAAAGAACTGCAGGGTGCTACAGATAGCCAAATGGAAGCAATGTAGATGTACATATAGATGACCCATTCTGTCCTTTGGTGATGTTCATAAGATGGTCACATGAGAGACAGCAGGGCACTATAAATAATGAAAGCGAACAACTAGTTGAACAGAACTGGGGACCAAGGCACTAAATACCAAGGCAGCTGTATCAAAATCACCAAATAAGAGCATGAAGTCAGCAAAACCAGAGCCAGATAGGAAAAGGAAAATAGAGTGGGCTGTCTATTTGAGAGAGGACAAGGGTGATAAAAGGGAAGAGTTTGGGAAGAAGGGGAAAGGAAATAAAAGGCAAAGCAAGTCACATGCTTGGAGCTGTTTGGCAGTACCCATTCAGCAGCTTGTTGATGATCAGTGCATTCTGTAGCAGGACAGGGTATCTGATGCTGCTGTGGGCACACTGGTGTCTGACTAGTTTTGGCAGCTGGAGAGACGAGGATGCTTTCCCCAATGCCAGTGAGGGACCTCCCCAAAGTATGAACTGAACCTCCTAACTAATCCATTGTAAAATCACAGATTTCAAAGTTTGTAGTTTTTGTAACTACAGTTAGGCACCTAGGGAAGGAAGAGAAACTCAAATTCCATCAAATTGGCAAGTCTTTAGCCTCAGTTCTGAAGGTAGATGTGTAAGCAACAGGTGTGTGCTCATGGGCCGGCTGGCTCACAATACTGACACACAGCCAGGCAGCAGCTATTAATAAACATGGGAGAAAGACTGGGTTGAATTTAGGGAAATATAGGGAAAAAAGGTATGAAAAGAAACTGTGATTAACAAATGAGGGACTGGGTGCAGAGGGAGAACCTAGAATACAGTAAGAGGTATGTAAGAAGTCAGGACATAGTTGGAAACAAATACACAAACATAAAACAAGCAAACAAACAAACACACCCCCCCCAAAAACAAACAAACAAACAAACAAACAAAACACAGAAAGCAAACAAAAAAACCCACCCAAGCAAACAAAAGTTCTTGTAGCCCCTGCTTATGGAACCCATAATGTACTCCAACATGTTTTTGGGTGAAGAGGAATTATTTATTTAGGTTCCTTTTTCTGCAGTGAATCATCCTAACCACAAACTTCAGACTTTAACTGTGATAAAAATACGATTTTTTTCCTTGCTTTTCTTTCAAACTTTATCTGCAGATTATTTCTATTGTTCCTACTCGGCACTGATAAAAGATCACTCTTATTCTCACAGAACTAACATCATCTGCAAATTATCTCCTTTGTTCTGATGTCTTTTTCATATAATGTTCACCGACTTCACTTATGACAAGCAATCTTTGTGTCATTCATTTGGGTAAAGAATGTAGTATGTGTGTATCACAGCTCTAGAGCTGTTATTGTGCAGATCCCAGATGAAATTTTCTACTGTCCTCTAGTGTGCTGTGTTCACAAAAATAAAAACAATTAGCTGAGTAAAATTTTCTTGTCTAATCAAACATATTTGGCTTAAAATTCAAATTGTGTTATAAATGTATATAATTTGGGAAATATACGTCAGTTTCTAGTCATGGAAAACTGCATTTTAATCTTCATGATTATTTGCTGCCACAAGATAGAGCAGAAGTGACCCTATCTAAACCAGATAAATAAGGAGGTAGGAGCCAGTGCCTTTGATTTGCAAGGTTCTGACACTGCTGTGCTTACGAATGATACCTTTGTCCATCTTTCCTGCTGGCTTTGGCCACCTTGCCATCTTCATCTCTTCTCTCTTGTGACCTGAGGTGCTGCAAAAGCCTGGTTTTGGTTTATGTGCCACTTAGTTCAAACAGATGAGAATTATGAGACTGAAAAAGACCAAAGCCTAAATGTACCACCCAAGCAACTCGCCACAGTGAGGAACATCAATCTGCTTTCAAATCACTTTCTTTTAGCTCTTAAAGAAAAATACCCTCAGCATCCCTACTCATACACCACTATAGTTGCTTTCCTCTTAACCCTTTAAGGACTGCTTTATCTGTTTGTAAACAAGAATCATCATGGTTAAGTCACTATTAATGTTCTAAGAAGCTGTTGATACACAAATAATTCTTGTTTTCTTTGCAATTTGTTATAGCAAATTGCACTGTTACAGGTAAGAATTGCTGATGTGTTAATAAAGAAAATAGAATATAGGACAACAGAATGTATCTTAAAGTTGCTTTTTGAATCTTTATACAGTAACCATTTTTTGCTTTTTTTCTTTGCTATCTTAGAGTGCATTACAGTTGAGCACAATAGCTGTATATATTATTGTTTATTCGGTGTACAAAAATTATTTTGGTATCCTTACAGATTTGGTCTTTCCCATTTTTGACTGGTAACTTCCTATAATGTATGGTAAAACCTATGAGAAAACTGAATAAAATATCTAAATATCTAAATATTCATTGCAATCTTTATGTGGAAAGGTTAATACATATTTGCGTGGAACACTTGTACCATAAACATCATAAACATCATGCTTCATTCCTTTGTAGTCTATATATGCAAAAAACCTCGCTCTGCTTTGAAATTCTCTGTAATATATTGATTTAACTTATTAGGACTTTTTTTTTTATTATTATTATTACTATTCCTTTGTCTTTATAACTGAAATGACGGAAATCTGACTTGAAATGATCTAAGCCAGCTTTCTCTACAGCAGTGATACAAATCTCAGTTTTAAGTCTGTTTTGTGACACATATGCTGGGAGCCTCTGAGGAATGTTCACTTCCCAGTAACATGAAGTACCATTTGCTATCTCGGTGGGAATTGCCAGATATTGAATGTCAGCCTGTCACTGGTTCATTTATAGATTTTGGACCTTAGGATTGTGTCATATGGGGGAGGAATGAAAATGAGAGAATGACAGAAAAATGCACCTGCAGAAAGGAAAATACATACAGCTGTTAAAAGCACTTGTCTGGCATCAAAGATGCCTTGCATCAAAGAAGGCTGGTTATACCTCATCCTCTGCATCCGGAGAGAAGCAGTGGTGGCTGCTGGCATAGTCTTTGCAATCTTCCTGCGTTCTATGCTTGGGTGACTGGATTGCTTTGCATGTCCATTGCATGCACTGGGCAGCATAACTTGGCCTTGCCTATGCTGTTCACCTATTGGAGTGTCAACAATTACCTTCTTACTCTAGAGAGCATAAACAGTGAAAGGAAGATTGTTTATGTGTATGCTTTACGTCAGATGAGGGGGAAGAGAGTAGATGATATTAGAGTTGGAATATTTTAAATGCATAGATTTTTTTTTTTAATCTGGTATTTGGGAACTGGCAGGAATCTGAAGTAGATGTTATGAAATCTATACAGTAGCACCTATCAGTTTTCCTACAAGGCTAATATAAGTTAATGGCTTTTCTCTGTGCCTTTTTAACAGAACTTAAATATCATGCTTCCTGTTTCATAAACGCCTACTTTATTCCCCAGCCACAGCAATCTAATACATTTATATGGTCTCAGTTGATTTGCAACAGTATTGTTTTAACTTTATAATGACAGATTAAACAAATAAATTTAATAAGATTACTCTTGTGGAATCCAGCAAATAGGATTGCTGAGCTAATTTTCTGGAACCTGCCCCACCACCATCACCTCACCTAAAGCATGTGCTGCTAGCCAGCACAGCAGCTTTTTTTCTGCCCCTTTGGAAAAGCAAAAATTACACTAAAGACAGAGGCAAGGCAGATAGACCTATCCTGTACTCAAGGAGCAAGAAGCCCTTTTGTGGGTCCAATAATGATCATTAATATAATTATTATTCATCATTATTTTCCTTTCCTTCATTCCTTCCAAAATTAAGTGCAGGAAGTACTTTTTTTTCTTGTGCCTTTGGCTGTGTTTTTTACCATACTTAGTCCATGAAATTAGAAATGAGAGACCACCGCTGATACCAGGAAACTAAGGGAGGAATTTTTGCTTTCCAGTATTCCACTTAAGACATGGAGACATTGTCATGCCCTAGCTCATATACAGTCTTTCAGTAAATTATCAGCTACTGAGAGATTTTTTTTTATTATTATTTCTCTATGAAAATGTACGTTAAAGTGTGCTGACCCACAGCAACATGACCATAACATTTATATCCCCCAATGACCACTTGTTCACATTCAAAAAAATCACAGTCCTTTCTCTAACTACTTGTTTAACAGTAAACTGTCAACATAAAAAAATAAAATCACTTGATGTTACCCACTGGAGACAAAACAGTGGAAGCACTTATAAATACCTTTGAGCACAAGGTGTTATTCTATTATTAGATTTTAAATGCACCAGAGTTTTTTAAAACATCTCTCTTTCACTGTTCTTTTCTCCAACTTCATAGAGAGAGGAAAATGCAGCTCCTTTTGGAGGGTACCTTTATATTATATCAGTATGTCTGGCTGCTGGGTTGGTAGGGAAAGAGTGACATCTTTGAATGACTAGCAGAAAAGTAGCCACCAATGATTATCTAGACTAAGGGCCAAAGGGAGAGACCTAACAGATTGCAGCAGCCTTTTGCAGTTTATCTTTTCATTTATTGGTACAAGTCCATTGCCTGCTTCCTCTCATTTTCTACCTGAGAAAATTCTTTACGAAAATAGCATAACAAAGTTGGACCAGAAACAGTAATAAAAAGATCAATAGTATTTAGGAACCTTCTTGTTGTATGGTAAAAGCATGAATTTGCTTTAATAATATTTAGTATATTGCAAGCTTCATCAGGCCTGTGACCAACACCTTTACTGAAAATTGATTTCTGTGAAGAAGAGCTATGATGTTTATTACATATTCCATGATTAGGGAGAGAATTTCCTGCAAAATTAAAACCTGACAAATTTTGAATTTGTTGTACATTACACAATGAAAAGCAATGATTTCTGTATCAGATTGGATCAGCCATATTTCAGGGTTGTGCTGTGCTGGAATGCTTTTCTTTGTAGTGACAGTGAACTGCATGAACTGGTATGGTTTGAATACCTTTCAGAGACTCCTTCCTTGTATCCATGCTCTTTTTATGGACCAGGCTTCCTGAACTGGGATTTTTCCTGTTTTATCCTTTCTCTCTGATAAAGTTAAACATTTCAGCTTAGTTCAAGTTTGGTGTAATTTAACCTACAAAATGTGTTTTAGTTTTGCTTCAGTTGTGGATAAAGCAATTGCTGAATTTTACCATTGTTTAGAAATTCTGATTTATGTTAATTAACCTGCCTTGTAAGCAATGCTAAGTACATAGGCTATCAATAAATTAGCATGTTACTTTTAAACTAGTCTGTGGTTAAACCACGGCAGAGTCTTAATTTGTACAATAAATGCATTATTCCTGAAGAAAAAATGACAATGTAATTCTTTGAAAGTATATGAACCTAGAAGTGTCCTGGGGATGAAATCTGTCTCAGCGGCAGTTTCATTCTCATTGTTCCAGTGAAGTACTAATCAAATGAATGACAACAACAGAAGCAAAGTGCCTCTTTACTCTGTACAGGTAAATTTATGGTTGTACTGTATTAAGAAGATAAGACTGCATGTTTCCCACCTACCAGGCAGAAAAGAGGAAGCAGATAAAAGAATATGAAAGAAATAGTTCCTGTACAAACATGTACAGTAAAGGTCTTATTCTTTCTTGCAGATGTGGGTTTAAAGTACTGTAAAGGACAGTCAAGCTCTAGAGAAATGTTCTGAAGAGGAATTTAGAGATTGTCTGTTCTGTTTTAAGAAAAACTACTGCATTTTTTCACTATTGATTAAAAAGTACTTTGAGATCACTATTTCTCTGCAAACTTAAGGGATGCAATCAAAGAAAACATTAATAAATGTGTTCTGTTCTATCAAACTGTAATTAATACCTGGTATATATCAGCCATTATATTAAAATTCTTCTCCTGAATATATTGGCTCTGATGACTTGTAGTAATTTACTAGTTCAAAATTAGGTTCATGCTGAACACTCCAATGCCACATTGCATTTGGAAAGCAACCAAGTTGTTTGATTAATGCTGGAACTAATGAAAATATCTTATAGATTCGTGACCTATGTTCCTATGTTACAGCAGCCTGGTCCTTTTTCCTCCTGTTTCTTATAAATAACTTTCCTCCCACCCCAAGTAATATCTTCACTTCCTCTGTTAACATCTGCTAAGCCTCCCTATTCACAGTACACTTGGCTCTCCCCCATGTTCCCTAAATCCCAGCTGCTGGGGAAGGAGCAGCTTGTATAATAGCTGATTTCAACATAATACTTGTGCTGATTGGGAGACTGAACAAATCTGATAGCTGCTGAGCTTGTACGGCTGCCTTTCCAATGGGGGTCTTAATATGGGTTTCTGTTTCCTCTGCTCAGACACCAATATTCTCAGATCTTTTAGCAACTTGTCTTCTGGGTGTCAAGTTCCCTGCTGAAATGCAGGACAGTAGGTGAAGGTGGTGGGAGAGTCAGAGAACTGCCAAATGGCCAGACAGTTCAGTCACATATATTTATTCTCCTTATCAAAGCAAGATTTAAAAGGAGAATGAGGTGGGAGCAAGGGAGCAGCTTGTATGTGCGTGTACTGGTCCACAAATGGACTCCAGATTAATGGCACTGACAATGCCCTATAGCCTCCCCAGTATTTCTGATTTTACTCTAAGGCAACTCCATTCCTCCCAGCCTATCTGGAGGTACCTACAATACACCTGTCACTGATCCATCAAGTGACTCCCCCTTACCCATACACCACAGTCACATAGCTCTTCTCCACAGTGACCCCCCTCCCTTCAAAGCCCTACCCCCAACCTTGGTCCTAGTTCCTACCCCAGACTCCCAATTCAACCCAGACCCTCCCAGTCTTATGGTCCCAACACTTGCCACCTCCGCTTGTCCCATGTGCACTATAGCCATCTTCTTCTTTCCCCAGCCAGGTCCAGGTACTACAATTTACACAGATATGTCTGAGCCCTTACCTTCTGGCCTTGTTCCCAACAGTCATTTGGGCTGACTTGTTGGCTGCTGCGACAGCTAAGCATGTCCCTTTCCTTGGGCTCCTTGCTTGCTACCATTGATATCAATGTCATAGTTGATTTTTGCAAGCATAGAGACCTGCTCCCAGAGCAGAAATCTGTGCTGAAATAGAAGTGAGCCCTTCAGTTTATAGAGCTACTGTGGTGATAAGAAAGAAAAGCACTTACTATGCAAGAGAAATTATAATGGGTTGACAAGCTTAACACAGCAAGGGGAAATCCAAGAAGTGATATGGCTGGTCTCTATAAAACTACGTCAAGGATGTATATAGCAGGAAGGAAGAGTGATATACTCAAAATTATATTGCTGGCACAAAAATAAACCAGCCATGAATTAATGTGGGTTGCAATTTAGTAGGCTTGTTTTAACCATCCAAGACTGAAACGGTGTTGTAAGAGCAATGGAAACAAAAGTAACTTACCTAGGTTTGAATGGAATTGTCCTGTCATGAATGAGACTGAGAGAGGGTCAGTCTCAATAGCACTAGCAGCCTGGTACTCAGGGAGTACCACTAGCACACTACATTTTCATCTGCAATGCCCTGCCTCACCACACACTTCCATGCCTGCCAGAGCCAGGTGGAGTATTCTGGATGCCTCTTAATAAATGCTTTGAACACTAATAATACCGCTTTACTTTTTGGTATATCTATTAATGTAACCTGTTATCATCTTTGCCTTCTTTTTTTTTCCAGCAACTGTGAAATGATTTGGTGGTTTAAATTATTTTTCATAATAACCCCCAAATTCCTTTCTTGATTAGCTTGGTAGACGAGATTTCCATTTAGTACATATTCTCTAACTTGGTGTTTGGTTTCCCTGCTAAGTATCTCACATTTTTTCTGTGTTAAGCTGCATTTGCCATCTGCTCATCCAGTCACAAAAAAATAATGGAAAACCTTTTGAATCCAATTTCTTTCTCTTAATTACTGGCTCTGTCTCCAGTTGTGTTATTACCCACAGACTGGAAAATCTTGGGCCAAATAATTTATAAAAAAACATATTCCCTTGATTTTGTCTGAGCCATAGTGACACATACCGAGATCCTGATCTTTCACTTCTTACTGTTGTATATTCTAAGTTCCCTGTCTTTCAAAAAAATAAATGTCTGAGTCATGCTTCTCTTGATTTTCATATACTGTATCAATGCTGTGGTTACCACACTTAAACCAAGCTCCTGCTGTGAATGAGTATTTCATTTAGCTATACTCTTGAGTGTACTCTCTAGGGAATTCGTATGAAGTCAGTAGCACTTCTAAAGTGCTTCAGTGTTTAGGTAAACACGAACTGAGCATTCGTTTGTGGCTATGCATATGTGAACTTCTGCAAATGTTTTGCAATGCCAATGCTTAGAGCATTTTAATTTTAAAAAATTACCTTGAAATTCTCATATATATCTTTTCTTCTTTCTCTGTATCTAGTGATATTTTTTTTCAGCTTGTTGATGTTTCTGTACACCATTTTAGTGTAATTATTTTAAGCCTTGCACTTCAGTTCTGTGGTGCTTGATACCTTCTGCTACTTGTTACCTTACTTGAAGAAAAATACGTTCTTTTTGTGAGTTGATCTCTTCAGTCCTAGATTCTTGCTACCAAGCTCTTTCTCACAAAGTCCATTCTTATCCTTTGTTCCTGTCTGTACATTTGCAGATCTTTTGCTAGATTCTACACATGAAAACCATCTTTTTTCATGGTAGACTGTCTTATTAGCAAAGTCATTTGAATTGGACTTTGGGGCTATTACAGTAAGGAGACCTACCATGCAAACTATACAGAACTGTTTCTTTCCACTGTGGAAAATTATTTCATATAAGCATAACCATTATAAGTTGTTAATTTGAGCAGTGTGACTAAAATGTTATGGCAAGGACATGAAGTCATAAGGAGCACAGGTTTATTGCAGCATTTCGTCCTGCACCTAAGCAATAATAATCTTTTCAAAGGCCTTTTTAAAAGCAGAGTTTGGGCTTCTAGTTAGCTGGACAAGCAAGCGGAACTGCTTAAAAAACACCTGGATTTCCTCAGGGCTACCAGTTCTTTTGTATTCCTATTTATTGTTTCAAAAGCAAGAATGCCATTGATCTCAATTTTTATACTTAGCAAAAATACCAGTTGAATGGTAATTTTGAGCATCACATTCAATGCCTACAACATAAGGCAATGCTAATTTACCTGAAGCTTTGTTGGAGAGATTATTTCTTCTCATCCCTCAAATGTAATTTAACTTTTTCACATGTATATTTGGCTTTTCTGTTTCCTAAATTTATTTATGCTGCAACATAGTATTGCATTAGAATAATCAGAATATGTGTATTGTGATCTCAATTGACAGAAAATAAGGTAAAGACAAGGGAATAGGTAGTCTCTCTTTCCTTTATTTTTGCTGTATGGGCATTTAAGGATCTCCTAATCTGCTCAAATTTCACAGAAGCAGAATCACAGAATCACAGAATCATTTAGGTTGAAAAAGACCCTTGGGATCATCATGTCCAACCTTTCACCCTACTCTACAAGTTCACCCCTAGACCATATCCCCCAACACTACATCTAAATGATGCTTAAACACATCCAAGGATGGCAATTCAACCACCTCCCTGGGCAGCCTATTCCAATATCCCACCACTCTTTCCATGAAGAACTTTTTCCTAGTGTCTAGTCT
>JANHFX010016961.1:180084-211935 GCA_027560015.1 Chloroceryle amazona | reverse complement strand
TCTGCTGCTGGCAGTGATAACACCCCATGGTTAGAGTCACTACCAAGGATTGGTGTGCAGACCAAGGCCACTGCTGGGTCTTGTGAACCACACTGGGGGGTGCAGGAAAGTGAAAGGCCGCACCTGCAGGGAAGAGAGGACAGGGCAGGTGACCCCTAACTGACTAACGAGGTATTTCAGCCCATAGACGTCATATTCAGTATAAAGCAGAGAGATCAGGAGGGTCTACAGGTTTTTTGTTAGCTTGCTAGTTTTGGTTTTGTTTGCTTGCTTGCTTGCTAGTTTTGTTTACTTGCTAGCTTGCTTGCTTCCTCGTTTGCCCTCTCTCTGAGGGCTCCCAGGCTTTTCTCCCCTCTTGGACCACTTTGCCAGCTTTGCTCAGCTTGGCTCAGGTCCTCTTTCGGTTCCTTCCTCTGACCATCCAAGGAGGACTCTGTCCGTTCTGACTTCAATCCCAATCGGTGTGTTCCTGAATCCGGTACCAGAATCCAGCTCCTGAACGCAGCTCCTGTCTGCTGGGGGGCCCAGTCTGGGACTGCCCCAGGGCCTGCTCTACAGCATCAGTGGTGATGGTGATGTAATTACCATCAGGGGGGCTGGGTTCAATACTGGTTTTGTATATATTTGTACATATTCTATTTTTTTTAATTATTATTATTCTCATTAAAGCTATTCTAGTTTCCTTTTCTAATCACTAAGTCTCTCCCCCTTATTCCCTTTCTCTTCTCCTTTGGGGAGGGAGGGGGGTTTAACAGAGAGCATCTGATATTGGTCTAAGGGGCTGCCCTGACCCTAAACCATGACAGATTTATTGGTGCCCAATGTGGGGCTTGATCAGATATCTGACAGATTGTCCGAATAGTTCAAATTCTGGTTCGGTCATTTAAAAACAGTTTCACCTTTTTTCCTGAGCATCTTTAAGAATTGGAAACCAAAACAGACTGCCTAAATGATGCTATTTATGAGAGCAGTGTCAGTTCGTGTCTTTTTAGCATTTCTTTCTAATATGCCGTATGCATTATGTTATTGTTTGCTTATTCTCACTGTTTATCTGAAAGCTTTGGTTTTGGGTGCTTGGCAAAAGCTGCTGCTTCCCTGTGGTGTTTATCTCTGATTTATGTTGTGCTGAACTGGGCAGCAGGTGCATCTCTGTACTATGGGCATTACATAGTGGATTTTGTAACTAGGTTTTTGTAACTAGGTTTTTGTAACTGGTTTTATCCCGGGAAGTTATATTGCTCCCCTGTATGCTAATCTGACTCCACTGGATTTTAGAACTCCATTAAATTGTAAGGATTGTGGACAAGGTTATTAGTAGAATATCATATTATTATGATGATTTTCTAACATTTCTAACAATTCACTGTGTGGCATCAGTTTAATCATCAGTGCAGTTATACTGGTTGGGCAGCCACCAAAAGACATAGAGTGCGTGCTGTTTCCCTGTGACATTCCATGATATGCTCAGTAGTTATCCAGACTTCACAAGGTTCTATGATATGCAGGAATTGTTCTGCAACTGTTCAGGATCCTCAAGCCCCCCCAACAAGCCCTGCTGTTGTGCCAGCCCCAGCCCCAAGCCCAAGCACCGCACCTACTCAGTCTCCACAGGCCCCTCCAACGAGCCAGGCTGCTGCTGCTGCGAAAACAAGCACCACAGCTTCTCATACTCCACAGGCTCCTCCCACAAGCCCTGCTGCTGCTGCTCCAGTTCTCAAAACAAGCGCTGCTGCTGCAACTCCCACAAGGAGCACTGAAACTGTTCCAACTCCAGAAGCAAAACCGGCAGCTACACCAACAGTTACTGTGACCACACCCACTCAATCTCTACCTGTACAAGTTGCTCCTGTAAGGAAAAGAAAACAAATAAAACAGCCAAGTCCAGCAATGGAGCAGGGAGAGGGTCCACCCAAGCTGAATCAGAGTGTGAGTCAGAAGCAGATGCAAAGCCTGATGCCCCTGTGACTATAAAGAAACACCGAATGAAAACAGATCACCCAATGTGGTCAGATGATAATGGAGCAGGTCCTTCAAGAGCAAAGCCATCAGATGTGGAGTCACCAGATGCAGAAGTTACAACCCAAACTTTATCTATGAAGGAGCTGAGAAATCTGAGAAAGGACTACAGCCATCATGAAGGTGAATCACTGATCACTTGGCTACTCCGATGCTCGGATACTGGGGCCAAGTCCATTGAAATGGATGGTAGAGAAACAAGGCAGTTGGGATCTCTGGCCAGAGATAGAGGCATTGATCAAGAGCTTGCAATAAATAGAAACACTGTGAGTCTCTGGGGACGACTCTAGTCAGCTGTAAAATCCAAGTACCCCTATAAGGAGGACATTGAATACCGCACAAGCAAATGGGCCACCATGGAAAAAGGTATCAAGTACCTGAGAGAATTAGCTGTGGGACAGGTGATTTATGGTGACAGACGAGTAGTAAACCCTGATACAATCCCATGCCAGAGGCCCATGTTAAGGAAGTTTGTGCAGAATGCCCCATCAGCCTATTCCCACACATTGTCAACAATGATCTGGAGAACAGATGTTGAGGCACCAGCTGTGACTGAAGTGCCCAGGAGAGCACGACTGTATGAAGACACTGTCTCTGGTTCTTTACAGGCTTGCATATCAGCCGTGGAGAGGATGGATAAGGAAACCAAGAGATCTGTTGAAAAACTGATTGAAAAAATAGAGAGGAGGGAGAACATATCCGATTCTTCCTCTGAGTGGACCCGCGTTCAAACCACTAGAAGACTCTCTTCTTCGAGACCAGATAAACAGGAGCAGTACATGTCACGACACACCCTGTGGTCTCTCTCCATGCCTTTGGAGAGAAAATGAGCAAATGGGATGGAAAAACCACCTCTGCTCTACAGGCACGAGAACTCTTCTTACAAGGTAAACCAAAGAGAAGAGAGAATTATTCCAGAAGAGAGGCTGCTCCAGTCCACCATGAACAGTCCTTTGGTCCAAGTACATGGGCCTCAGGTCAAAACTTGAGTAGGGGGAATGAAAATATGATTCCTGTAGTAAGTAAAAATTCTGTAAATAGTGTAAATCACATAAATGGTGTATCTACATATGGTGCGATCTACACATACCCTGTTAACCAGGTAAACCATGTGAACCCATTGAACTACACAAATTCAGTTGCCAGTTATGGACACTACCCTCGGAATTAGAGGGGCCCTCCCTCCAGCCAGGCGGAGAAGGACAACAGAGTTTATTGGACTGTGTGGATTCAATGGCCTGGTACATTTAAACCACAGAAGTATAGAGCCTTAGTAGATGCTGGTGCACAGTGCACCATGTTGCCATCGAATCATAGAGGGACTGAATTTGTTATTAGTACTGGAGTAACAGGAGGATCTCAAGAACTGACTGCACTAGAGGCTGAAGTAAACCTAACTGGGAAGAAATGGGAAAGGCACTGTACCAGATGCTCCGTGCATCCTTGGAATAGACTTCCTCAAGGAAGGGTATTATAAGGACCCAAAAGGGTATTGATGGGTCTTTCGTATAGCTGTAGAGACTGAGGACAAGGAACAGCTGACTCCCCTGACCCTAAACCGTGACAATCACAATCCTTTTGTGTTTGAGTGCCACTTTATTAGTATCTCAGAAATGTATCTGCAGCAGTGAAGGCTGGCTGCACACTGGGCTGCATCTGTACAGCTAATAGGTTAAAGGGAGTGATTATTCCCCTCTTTGTGGCATTTCAGCTGCTGCAATTTGAGTAGTGGCCAGTTCTAGCACCTGACCCACCCCAGTATAAGAAAGACAGGCAAAATGGAGTGTGTCCAGAGGATGGCCGCCAAGATGGGTGAAGCATGCAATGCACATGCTTCTCTTGAAGCATGCAATGCACAAGGAGACACTGAAGAGACACAAATTTGTTCAGCCTGAAGAAGAAGCTAAGGGAAGAGCAAACCTAATTGCTGTCCTCAGCTGCTTAATGGGTCATTACAGCCAGATGGAGCCAGATTCTTAATGCATATGCACAGTGAACAGACGAGAGGGAATAGATAGATGTCGCAGTAAGGGAAATTTCAATTAGACATGAGGAAAAAACTCTTTCTGGTGAGGATGGTCAAACACTGGAACAGCTGCCCAAAGTGACTGTTGATTCTCCTTCTTGTAGATTTTCAAAATATGAGTGGGCAAGGCCCTGAGAAACCTAATGTTAATTTGAAGTTGGCTGTGCTCTGAATTGAGGGATAAACTCTGATGAACTCAGGAGGTGCCTTCCAACTTGTACTGTTCTAAGTTGATATATGTTACTGATTTTACATGAAGGAGGACATCATTCAAAAGTTTTACCCAGATATGGATACATCCTGGACTTTATCTCTTACCCCTTCCAATGGTTACATCACCTTTCTGTACACCTTTTGTGCTTCAAATTACCCCGTTAAATCTTCTTGTCAAACCAACCCCCCATTCCATTTAAATGTTTTTGAAATCTGATTCCTATATGAGAAAAAAGTGGAAAGGAGTGGAAACATCAAATTAACCTTCAGTGTAGTAAAGTATGATAGTATGTGATCTACTCTATAACTGTGCTGTCCCATTCTATATTTTTTGCCATCTGTTTAGATCTTCATTATATCATTTTCAGCTTGGATTTGTATCATTTTTATTTTCGCTATGAGTCTCTGAAGTTATTGGTGAAATCTCTTAAAATGAGCAAAGTGAAGGGAGAGAGAAAAAAAGACGGAAAGTAGAGGAATGGTGATAGATAGCCTGGCTAGTTCTGCATTAGTATGCTGTTGAGATTTGACCCTGAGTCTGCTGAACGCCAATGACACCTGCATTGGCTCCAAAGGGTTTTTGGAGCAAGCCTCTGGTTCAGACTGTCTTCAGTTCTGTATTTCACAACACTTTCATGGGTCCCCAATCTTACAATTTTTTATCACCAGACTTACTCTCCTTGGTGGTTTTTGTTAAAGATACAACAATGTGATTAGTAGGTGATAAATTTCTTTTCTTTGTGAGGAATATGATTCGCTTTAGCCTTCAAACCTCAAGTACTAGAAAAAGAGTGTAAAAATGAGGAGAAAAACATATAGTTTTGCTCTTTATAAACACACCTCCTGGTCTTTTTTTGGATTTGTTCAGGGTATTTGAACTCTTCACTTTGATACTGTGCATTCAAAATGTATATCAGAAGTCTGTTAAAGCACATAGATTTTATTACTGTGTTTATGGTTGCTCCTCTAGAAAGAAAGTATTTGTGTTCACCAAGAGAAACACTAGCACTTTTTTTTTTTTTTCTTTCCTGAGTGGTTTATATTTTGCTTTTTATTGCTTGAGTTATTTTTGTTTTCCTATGAAAATATTTGATTGTCTGGTCTTGTAATTCTTCTCTGAAATCTCTTTTGGCTTGGTTAATGCATGTTTAATGTGTAAACTCCATATGGAGAAGGATCAGATGTGCAAGTACTGTGAATAGGTTCTGGCATTGCTTTGAGCATGAACCTTGTATTTTTATCTGGGGAAAATAATGGGCTCTTAGTGGTCGCTTTATGCAATTGGTTGGATGTCAGTTCATTTGCTCAAAAGGATATGAAGTTTACTGCCAGGTTGGTTGGTTTTCTTCTGCTTTAGGCTCATTCTATTTTAATAATGGCTATTCTGTATTCTGGGGTTTTTTTTAAGGTTCTTTCAGTATCTGCCCTTCTCAGAGCTACTTATTCCCCTTGCTCTGTCTTTCCCAATATAACCCAGCTGCTAGTCTCTCATAGGCAGCTGGGTTTTTTTCTATTGTATTTTTCCTATGCTCAAAAACTCTAGTAGATATTTGTTTTTCCTAAACAGAAGACCTGATCCTGGGCAGCAAAAAGCCCTTCATTATGATTACCCCAGTTAAAACAAAAGATTCAAGAAAGCTTAAATGGCAAACTGAAGGGAATCTCATCTTGAGAGCGGTTATACCATAAAGGATCAACAGTGAGAGGCAGGCAGGAAAGTTGGCTCTTACACTCAGCAAGAAGTGCTTGTAGAATAACTTTTTCAAAGGGTTGAAATACTTTCATCTGCTCTATCCACAACAGTTCTAAACAATTGTTGTTATTACATTTTTCAGTACATTCTGCATGCTGAACAGACTGCTGGTAGTTATTTTTAGGTGTAAATACTACTATTCAGAAGAAGAAAAAAGGTTTCAAGATAGACAGATATGTATATATACACAAATCTACATGTGTATGTATATAAGTATAATTGAATGCTTTGCTTTTGGTTGCATAACTTGAAACTATTTTTGCTTATTTCTCTGACTGTTCTGAATTAGACAGTACTTTTTCCTAAGTGCATAAAAAATCTTGTCCTCTATCTGCATAGTTGAAAGCAATGGCTGTTTGGGTTACACAGGAAAAATCTCTCCAACTGCAAACAGAGTTTAACAACAAAAATAATTTATCTGAAGAGAGTTTTATTCCCTGTCACTGGAGATGTTAGAGAACATTTTAGAAATATTTCTGTAGGTAAAGCTCAATTGCGCTTTGCAGAATAAAATGTTAGTTGGATTTTGTAGGTATCTTTCAATGTCTTTCCTACATGGGTGACTGAACAGAGTGAGAGGTCTCCACAGGACTTGATCTAGCATCAGTGTGGAACACAGGATGATTTTGAATTGGAGAATCTTGACTGACATGATAAAATCTTGTAGTCTTTCCTATAGGTCTGTCATGTTGATGTTTCAGGTGGTGGTATTTGCAGTGGTAAGATATCAATAGGAGGAAGAAGCTACAGATAAAAGGTGTAGGAGAAAAAAAATAGACATAAAAAGAGAGAATGGAAAATGTAGTTCTAATAGATCAAGATTTGTAGATACAAATATTAGATTTAAATCCTAAAAATCAGTAGAAAATTAGTAGCCTTAAATTTGCTTTTCAGCTGCACTAGATCTCCTATAAGGCATGGCTACATTATGTCTCTTTAAGTTCCACAGAATTCCTTTCCACTGACATCATTAAAATGATTAAAAGAGACATTGATGAAATAGTGTCAGAAACAGCTGCATTTCTTGACATTACAACCAAAATCTAAAGCACTGTCTGCTAAATTTTCTTACTGAGA
This sequence comes from Chloroceryle amazona, assembly GCA_027560015.1. Classification (NCBI taxonomy): domain Eukaryota; kingdom Metazoa; phylum Chordata; class Aves; order Coraciiformes; family Cerylidae; genus Chloroceryle; species Chloroceryle amazona. The sequence goes on along the minus strand of JANHFX010016961.1, from coordinate 204,850 downwards.
CTTGACCTAATTTTTAACTGCTTTTAAATTTATTACTGTTATTTTGCATAAATAAAAGGAAAAAAAATAGGCAAAATGGAAATTGTTTTTTGTGAGGACAACCTGTGAAATAAAAGTAATTGCTAGTTTTCCTCTAATGCATGGAATTCTGGTTTCAAATAGTCAGTGATATTCAGTAATTATATAACAGGGGGATCTTTTTGGCCACTCAGTAAGTAGATTTAGACAGTAGTGGGAGAAAAAAAAATATATAAGCAATAGAGAACATACATGTGTGTAACTGAAATTAATAAAAATATACAAAAGAGTGGCAGCAGAAAAATGCTGCAAAGGATATCTGGTATTATCAGGTGAAAAGAGTAAGAGGAAGGTCTGTTACACAAATGAAGTGGGGATACAAAACTGGATGTGTTGTATTGTTCAAGGGTGAACCACATCCACTTTATGAATGCAGTGCTGAGGTGATCAGTTATCCCAGCCGCTGCTTTTCACCTTTGCATATTATTTCTGAGTCAAAGCTGGTCCTGGTTGGACTCACTAATCTGGGTAAAACCCTGTTGAGAGTATAGTGTACATTAAAGTATAGTTAACTATTATAAGCCATCCAGTATTTTTTTTAAACTGATTTTAAATAGTACTATTAATGTGTTGTCTTAGTCTTATTACATTATATAGCTTATGTGGATATTTTGAAATGTAATTTATTCATAATGGCTATATTGTATCTTTCATCTGACCACATATTGTTTTCTTTATTGTAGCTCTTTATAATAGATTTTATTGTACCAGCCATACCAAAAAAAAAAAAAAAAGATTGTACAAAGCAAGGAAAGGTGAACATGTTTAGCAGAATAATTTATCTTCACTCTAATTTAAATTAGAATGCTGAACTCAGCATTTTGGAGAGAGGATGTTCTCTTCTACATGTCTGGGTTTATTATTTTCACTTTAACTTATCATGTAGGTTAGACAAGAAAAACTATCAAAATAAATAAATTTAACCTTATTTGGTGGAAAAAAAAGTTTGTGTCTTCTTGATAAATTTGTTTCTTCAAAAGATCTTTCTTATGACCTGTTTTGTCAGCAGGTTCTTGTCTCTGGGAAGATTATTTCTGTTGGCTAGACAATTTCAAAATGATAGATTCAGATTAATAATATAAATATAGGTTTTCCTTGTTCTATTGATTTATTAGGCCTCAAATCTCTGAACGCTTGCCCGTCTTAGTCATTTTACCTTTAAGAGCAATGACAAAGAAAGTACTCACATACATGAGTGCTTGCAAGAATGACCATCTTTGTTAAGGGCAGTTGATTAGCAACATGTTAAAAAGAAATAATACCTCCTGTGGAAGTATCATTATAATAATTTAGATGAATCAGAAATATAGAAGCATAATCCATTACTAGGAATTATGAGAAGGAGAGGCTTAAGAAATATCTTTGTCTGAAATGTCCCTGCTCCTATTCCATCACAACACACAGTAGCTTAAGCACTTTCACTTTGGACATCATTTCATCCAGTGTGGGCACACAGAAGTTTCTTAGATGAGGCTGAGATTTTGTGATTCCCTTAAGCTGATCTATGGTCAGGCCAGTCCTGAAAAAAAGCAGTCTTGGTCTACCAGTGTTTGGCCAGGCATTCCCTCTTCCCTTGTGCCATACATACATTAACACTAATATAATTGGTGGGAGACTTGGATTAAGGGACAGATCTTACTAAGACTTGATTTTATGCACTTATTTTTTTTTTTGAAAGGAACATGATTCGCAAATTGCACATGGGTCAACAGAGAGCATTCTCATTGCAAACAGGCAAACTACATACTGAGATATGACACGATGAGTATGATCAGCAAATTGAGGAGGATATTATTTCCCTCTGGTGCTGCTGGGGCTGCACCTGGAATACTGTGTTCAGTGGTTGGGGCTTCCTGGTTTTGGAAGCATAGGGAAAAAATGGAAGGAGTCTAGCAGAGAGCCTTTTGGTCAGAGTAGTTGAAGGAGCTGTGCTTATTTAGTCTGTTGAAGTATAGATCTATAGCCAGATACAGGTATTTAAAGGATAGTTACAGACAGAATGAAGTCAAAGTATTTTTGGTGGTGCTAGATGATACAACAAGGGAGAATGACCACAAACTGCAGACTGAGAGATTCAAGGAGGACCCTGTGAGGCTGATACACCACTGGAGCAGTCTGCCTACTGAGGTTGTGGAATTTCCATCCTTGGTGACTTTCAGGACTTGATTATGAAAGTCCCAGCTGAGCTGAACTCATGCTGTAACAACCTTGGTCTTGGTGGAAGGCTGTATTAGATGACCTCCACAGGTCACTTAACAATGTTACTGAATGAACACAAATGTTACTGTGAAGATGTAGCCTAAATCTAAGACCTCTTACACAAAAAAAAAAATGGAATGGGTACTTACAAAAAGCAATTTATTGATTTATCTCATGCTAACATAGGTTTCTAAGGCAGGCTAAGTGACTGTTTCTTTCCATTAATTAGGAAATCTTTTAAGATTAGTTTCGATTTTGAACACTAACACTGAGACACTCAACTTTTGGTGAGGTGCATCTCAGCCTAAACAATGTCATTTCAGGTGATGGAGTGGTAATGTTTTACACTATTGTCATGTCCTTCGTTGCTGTCATCTTATCCCTGAACTGAAATGGAAATTAGAAAAATCCTAAATTAGCACAGATGCTTAGTATTGAGCTATCTTCTGCTATCTTCCACAAAGATCTTTTCTACTAAGATACTTCCTTCCAGAGAAAAGTTATTTTCAAGACATAGCTTCTTTACAGGATTTTAAGTTTTTTGTATTTCTTTATAATGTAAACCTACAAATATTTGAGCGTGATTTGTATGTTTTATATTATTTTAGTCTCGGAAATTTAGGACATGCAATCTCTCAACAATAATCACAGAATGTACGGATCTAAATAAACTTAATTCTCTACCTCTCACACACATACAGAGGCTCTGTGGAAAACACTGCTCCATACAACCTCTCTGTCATGCTCTTCACATGTCTAGTAGAAGTGGTTGTGTTTTTATTTGTAACTCTCTATGTGTCAAGCACAACAAGAAGGGTATCTACTCCTCCCCCACAGTGGAGAAATTGATAATTTCACTACAGTGGGGAAATTCATAAACAGAGGCTTACTGGTGAATCATCCACAAAGTCTGCTTCATACCAGTGTAGAAGGAGAGATGCGGCTGTCAGTTTCAAATGATGCCCAGCCTCTGGAAGACATACATTAACAATTTAAAACAAAATCCCCCCCATGAACTCTCCCAGGCATGCTGACATAGGAGAAGAAACACCAGGGGAGCTTAACAAACACCTGAAATAAGTCCAAAAACCAGCAATCTGGCAGGGATACTGCTGACACCTGTCTAGCTTTTGGACAACTTTCTGGCACTAGTCATAGATGCAAGCCTTATTTTGAGTTAGATTATCTACCTTGCTGCAGATTTGAAATATTGGTATTAATTTATTTTATTGAAAGAAAAGAGAGAAGGTAATCATTTATACTGTTGCATGGGGACCTTTAAGTGGAGAAGATGGTGTTTAGATTTGCAAAAAATGTCAAACACTCTGGATTGTAACAAACTAGTGAAGGAGCTGTTAGCAGGATGTAGAGGATCAGGAAAAAGTCAGAGTTCAGAAACCAAGTCTCAGCTTGTTCTTCCTTATCTATCAGGCTAATAAGCTGGACAGAGACAGGCAGCCCCTCTTAGTAAAACCTCAGAAAGTCTTTGAATTAAAAGTGAGATCTGAGCTGCTTCCTCTGCATCACTTCATATTGCGGCAAACGTGTTTTTCATCCAGCAGTGAAAGAAATGCCTGTGTTATCTGAGACTAGGCTTTTCATGCTTTCCACTGGTGATTTATCTCAAGCTTGCTGTTGGGATGTTCTTTTCACTTTGTCAGGTCTTCTGGGGACACCAGTGAGTCTATCAATAGATGGTTCAACTACACGTTTCATGGTCCTGAACTGCATCAGAATTAATTCTCTATCATGCAACTTTATGCTTGTTGTGATCCACCTATCAGCAGCAGAGCTACCTGAATAAACATGGTTTTCTTGTTCCTTTTCCTCATGCACTCTACAACCGCTGGCAGTAGTAAAAACCCAGTTATTAATGTTTTTAAAATATATGAAAGATGTAGGGTCAAGTACCATTACAACAGTGGGTTACTATAAGGCAGCCTCTTACCTGTATGGAGAAAGTACTTCTAAATAACTGGCAATATCACAGTGATGCTGTAAAGGTCAATCTACTCAGTGTATGTGTTTCACAGTCTATGTTTCTGCTTTTTTTTCCATTTGAGTCAAGATCATAGCTGAAGTCCAATCTCCTATTTGCCATTCAAGGCTGGAGAAAATATGAGCAAGTTTTTGAATTGGATTTTTAAATAGCAGGCATGTTAAACTGCTTTCTGTACTGATTTGATATAAAAATATATATGCACGTGCACGTGTGCCTGTATATACATATATTTGCTTCAGCATACTGTTGCTGTTAGAGGTGTAATTTTTCAACTGAGTGTTAAAATGGAGATTACAGAGATTTATGTTTTAAAATGTACTGTACTGTCTTGTTTTAGGACTTCTTCCAGTTTATCAGAATTATCTGCCACCGTGATTACATTCCCTGTGATTTCAATTGATTCTGGTATTCAGATTCTAAACAATAGCTTTGGTTTACAGCTTGATACTAACACCTGAGCAGCTCAATCCCAAGGGATACTTGAAAATATTTCCTCTGTGTGTCTATATATTTGTACATTATGCAAAATAATTTTAAGATGGCCAACTTCCAAATAGCAATGTGTGAACAAAATAGTTATTGTACATTTAGAGACCATCTGTTTGTTATGATGGAGTTTTATGTCCTTCATTTCTATATTTGAATATTTTGCAAAGTATAACTGTAAATTTACATTGTTTGACTTAATCCCCTTGCCCGAGAGGACTTGGAAGTCTTATATGAGAAAGAAATATAATAACTCTGTCACTATGCTTGCTTGCTACCTCCAATAATACAATATTAGGAGTCTTAAATTCTTTATATGAGTGACTGTTGTCAATACAGTATTGTACATCTACAAATGTGGAAGCAAAATTCCTGCTACATGAATGCATTCAGCTAGACTCTATGAAGGTGATAGTTATATAAATGTAACTAGACATGATTATAGTTCTATTTTAAAATTCTTCCTGCAAAATCTTCTTTTTGTATGTTATTTTGCAGCTGTTAAAAACTGGGTGCTGAAAATAGAATTGTGTTTTTCATGCTAACTTTGATTTCTGTAAGTTTTGTTATATTTGGATGTAATTATGACAGATGTTAAAATCAAGATTTTTTTTTTCTCTCTTTTTCCTTGCAGAGTCACAGTGTACACTCTGTGGGGAGCCTGAAGGTGAGCATGTTTTCCTACTAATATTTTTCAAAGCAACTAGGGGTGAACACTTAACTCAAATGATACTCATCTAAAATAGATTGGAAATGGTATCTGAATGATGAGAACCAATGAAAGACATTCTTTCCTATGTTAGATACCAAAAAATAATTGAATTAAGCTGAGTAAAGCACAGTACATGCTCCAGGCAGAAAACATCTTAAAGCACAAATATTCCACTAGAGCAAAAATTGAAATATTTACTTCTTTTCTGTGTTTGTCAGACTAATTTGGGGTAAGAGAGAGTGTGAAGAGACATTTAAGTATGTCACTTTAAGGATGGCAAACAAAGAGATTGGACATAAAAGAGAAAGGATAAATTTTTTTTGTATTTGATGTTACATTTACAGAGAACTGTGTGAAAGGCTAACACTTTTTAGCAGGTGAAATGAATATTATTTCTGAAATAAAGATAATTAAGCAATAACTATTATGCAGTGCAAATACATGCCCATGTGAAATTGTTTGGTCATTTGTTTTGTTTGTTTTTTTTTTCCAAATGACTACTTAAATGCCAAGGTGAGACCCACAATTTACCTAAGTGAACATTAAAGCAATGAGATGATTTTTAAAGTAGGCTATTATTAGGAAAAGTATCATTTATTTATATATTTATTAACATTGGTGCTATTATAAAGAAAATGTCAAAAAGCTGACCTTAGTTTCAAATCAACCATCTGGAATCTTTCTAAGAAACATAGTCTGAAATAGCTAACAAATGTAAATGCTGAGCAAAGTATATTAATTAGAAAACAAAATTATAGATTCTAGGCTGATCCCAAAGACTTCAGCTTTATATCTTGGATAGTTTCTGAAAAACAATTGAAACTTCTAATGTTTTATAAATTTAGGAGGGAGAAGTTATTAAAAGATGAAGCCTGGAAGTGAAAGGCTTTGAGACTGTTCAACTAATGAAATAACTCGGTAAATTAAATATTAATTATCTGCTTCTCCATTGTTATCTACTGACAAACAATTGTTTTAGAGATTTGTTTTGACTTTGCATTCCTTTAATAAACAGTCGATTCCTGATTTGGTCATTTTCTTTGTCCTCATTTGATAAATTTGTAATAGTCAGATACACATATGAGAAGGAAAAAGAAGTCAGATATTTGTTTGCCTTTCATGAGATATTCCTTCATGATAAGGTTGTCAAGCTTTAAAGTTATACACTGGATTAGTTCTGTCTTATTACTTGCATAACAATATTTTCCCTTTCTTTTCACTACTGCTCTTTCATACCTGTTCAGCTTTGCAAATTTTAATAAATATACATGGACTTTGTAAAAAGGAAATTCCCAGAACAATTCAATTATAAAAATGTTTAGCATTTATATGACTAAAATCCCACAGTGAAAAAATAATTACATGTATTGCTGTAGGAACAGTCTTCAAGAATGTAATGTTCAGTTTTACCTGAGTAGAAATGAACTTTCCCAGGAGTCAATATCTCCTGGATCACCATACTCTCCTGTTGAACACAGTATTACTGGAATACTGATTATTATTTCTCTGCCTCAATTTTAAAAATATTGACATTAATGTCATCTTAGATTAGTGACAAAATTTAGAATCTTAAATTTTTTCCTTACCAGATTAGCACAATTCCTGATCTAACATTGAATATTCACTTAAGTTTTGTGTGTGATTTTGTGATGAAGATGTAGTTGCTCAATAGATATGACTTTAGTTTTTAGAATGCCATTCTAAAAGAAACTTCACATTTTGTTATGTAAAACAAAATAAAAAAAAAACACAACTCAAACCTCAAAAATATAATTTTCCTCTATAACAATTCTTTTTATAGTTTCATAGTAAATTAGCTGAGTTGTTTAGAAAACTAGAGAAGAACTAAAAATCAATTTTTTGCAATGTTTAATTGGAATTTCTGACTTTTCTCTGTAGTCTTTTTAAGAAATTTGAAATGCTCTGTGGCTTGTAGTTTTTAGTATCAGAGGCAAATTCAAAGAATATCAATTAATGGCAGATACCATTTACCACTGCATTCCTTTCTTCCTACTCCTTTTCAGAAAAAAATTCAAAGTTCACTAAGTACATTTGTGTACTTTAGTATATTAAGATGTATTTACAAAATTTTAGGTGTCCAGAATCCATAGATAAATGTGTGCCTGTGTCCTTCTTTGCAGCCTATCTAGAGAGAATGAGTTGGACAACACTGACGTCTCTCAGAATCAGTCTTTTGTATGAGCTGCAAAGGCTTATGTGTTCTGTTTCAAAAATCATGGGTTTTCTCTGTGTTACAAGCACATCAGCTACCATTCCTGTCAGTGTGAAAGGTTTGAAGACCGGGAGACCTATTTCATACTGAGAGGAAACTAAAGTTGCAGAAGGCAGAGCTAGCAGTCTAATAAATCCCTTCAGTGTTGCTGCTTTGAGCTGCTCCATCTTCTGGAAATGCAGGAACAGCACTGACATATTTTCAGACAGATGACAACAGTTGCCTTTGAGGATGTGATATGCAGTTGGCAGATTATGTTGTTATCGTAAACAGTGTTGGTTTGTTTTTCTTTTGGGGTTTGTTTTTTGTTTTGTTTGTTTTTTTTTGTTTTTTTTTTTGGGGGGGGGGGTATTGTTTGTTTTGTTTTTGTTGTTTTTTTTTTCCTGATCAAATTTTAAGTGAGGAAGGCATATACACGTGTGTATCTCAGTCTTTGTGACAACCTCCTTAGCTGTCTAGAGTTACACCACTTGGCATGTGGTCATGAGAAGCTTCAGGAAGAGTTATCCCCATTAATCCTTAATCAGATGTTTCTGTTCTAACTCCTGGTGTTTTTTCACAGAAGGTTTGGAAAGGACTATACTAACAAATGTAATTTTCTATATTACCAAAACAGCAAAAAAACAAGTATGATGGCATCTAAGATTTCAGTAGACCACTCTGTCTTCTCAAAACCTATGCAAATTGATGATTTTCTTCCAGGCTTTTTTGGTATCCTTCACGAATCCACTAGTGACTTAGTGTTTCAATCACAGCTTTTGACTCTGTATTTTATGATTATTCTGTTTCTTTTCTTCTTAAAGATAAATGGCCAGTCCTGTACATTATCAGCACTTTTCAGCTTTTGTAAAAATCATAGAATCATAGAATGCTTTGGGTTGTAAGGGACCTTTAAAGGTCAGCTAGTCCAGCCACCCTGCTGTAAGCAGGGACATCTTCCACTAGATCAGGTTACTCAGAGCCCCTAGTTACCCTTTTTTAGTTTAAAACCAATATCCCTTGTCCTATCACAACAAGCCCTGCCAAAATGTTTCTCTCCAAATAAAAGCACTGAAAGGCTGCAGTAAGGTCTCCCCCGGAACCTGCCCTTTTCCAGACTAACAGCTCCCAACTCTCTTAGCCTTTCTTCATAGGAATTGTCTCCTACAAGTCTATGTATTTCTTGTTCTGAGGACTCCAGAGCTGGACACAGTCGCCAGATGAGGTGTCACCAGAGCAAAGTAGAGGGGGGAGAATCACCTCCCTTGTCCTGCTGGCCATACTTCTATTGATGAATCCCAGGATACGATTTGTCTTCCAGATTGTGAGCTCACATTGTCAGCTCATATCCAGCTTTCCACTCACCAGTACCTCCAAGTCTTCTCTGCAGGACTGCTCTCAATCCCATCATCCCCTAGACCATATTGATACAAAGGATTGCCCCACCCAGGTGCAGGACCCTGCACTTGGTCTTGTTGAACCTCATGAGGTTCACATGGGCCCAATTCTCCAGCTTGTTGAAGGCCCATTGTGTGACATTCTGTCCCTCTGTCACATGAACTGCGCCACACATCTTGGTGTCATCTGCAAACTTGCTGAAGGGGTACTCAATGCCACTCTATCATTGATGAAGTTATTAAACAGCACTGGTCCCAGTACAGACCCCTGAGGGATACCAATTGTTACTGATCCCCATCTAGACTTCGAGTCATTAACCACTACCGTCTGGATGAGACCATCCAGCCAATTCCTTATCCACTAAACAGTCCACCCATCAAATCTGTGTACCTCCGATTAAGAAAAAATACTTTGGGGGGGAGGGGCGCCTTGTGAAAGGCCTTACGGTTATCCAGATAGATTACATCAATGGCTCTTTCCTTGTCCACTAATGTAGCCACTGCATCGTACAAGTCCACTTGGATGCTTAGGCAGGACTTGCCCTTGGTGAAGCCATGCTGGCTGTCTTGAATCACCTCCCTGTCCTCCATGTGCCTTATCAGAGCTTTTAGGAGGATCTGCTCCATGACCTTCCCAGGTAGTTCCCAGGGTCCTCCTTTCTACCCTTTTTAAAAATGGGTGCAATGTGTCCCATCTTCCAGTCACCAGGGACTTCATCTGACTGACAGGACTTCTCAAATACTATGGGGAGTGCTTTGACAGTTGCATCAGCCAATTCCCTCAGGGCTCTGAAAATTGAGGTTGCCAGTGAAAACTGAAGCAAAAAGTTGCTGAATACCTCAGCCTTCTCCTCATCTGTTGTTACCAGCTTGCCCATCTTGGTCATTGGGGGTACACTTTCCTTGACCTTCCTTTTCTCTCTGACATACCTTTAGAAACCGCTCTTGTTATTCTTTGCATCCCATGCCAAGTTCAGCTTCAGCCACACCTTGGCCTTCCTGACCCCATTCCTACACAACCAAGCAGTGTCCCTATCCTCTTCCCAGGATACTTGTCCCAGCTTCCACACCTCTTCACATTCTTTGACAGGACAAGCTTTACCTGAACAAACATCCTGTCAAATGTGGTGTTAAAAAAGGAATAAAACTGAATGGGGATGTTTCTAATGAAGTTTGAGAAGAGTTAGTACAATGTCTGGCTCTGTCCACCATTTCAGTGTATTGCCTGTTTCAATGGAAGACAATAATGATAAATATACAGCTTGTTTCAGATAGTCCATTAGTTGCTAGAAGCCACAGACTATTAGATCCAATGAAAGCATTACTGTATGCCCTGCTTCTCTTTAGGCAGTTCTCTCTTACAACTAAAGAGAGCATGAAAAAGTACATTTTCCCAAGTATCTGCTACTGGTTGTTATGGGGCACATAACACTGGGAACACAGGCATTTGACCTGCCCCTCTGTTGATGATCTTAAGGATTTGTTGGGTTCTTACCATTCTGAGACAAATAGCAGTGGCTAGGTGTGTAGAATTGTTTGGATATACGTGGGAGAGAAAATCCAGTTTATCTTTGCTGTAGTTATTAAGGTTGCTTTCCTGTTACTGTGATGCTGACAGCAATTTTCAATTTATTTAGAAGTATTCCATGATGAAACTAAGCTTCTCTATGTATAAGCTCCTGATACATGAGGAAAATGGGAGAATATGCTGAGCAGTTATACAAAGACTGTGGAGTAGGTAGTAGGCAGTTCTACCTATTGTTCACTCTGTTACCAGGTATCTCTTGATCTTTCTGTCTACACACAGATTGTAGTATTCATATCTCATTCTATTACAGATATTATTAATGTCCTTCCAACTCCACAACATTTAGTAATCAAGGCTGGCTCACCATGCGTTGTAAAAGATACCGATACATACAAAGGCTATGAATAAAAATACTTCTCTGCTTTGCGTACTAGAACTACTTTAGCCTGAAATACGGAGCTGAATCTTTGCTTACCACCATCACCGGAAAGGAATATAGCAAAGAGTTAGGAATCTCGAGATATATAGTAAATTTGCTTAGATACATAAGGAACAAGACTACGTGAATGAATATTGAGATGCTTTGCTCCATGTAATTTAGAGAAGGCAATAAAAACAAAACAAACCCAACAAAAACAAAACAACAACAACAACAAAAAAAAACCACCCACAAACAAATAAACAAACAAAAAACCCAACTACAAAAACCCAGAATACATCTACTGCACTTTCCTAATACTACTGTAAATTATGCATCCCATTTTCCATGGTATTATGGAAACCATGCATTCTGGTTTCATAATATATCCAGACCAAGTAAACACTGAAAAGCAGAACAAGTATAATTGAGAAAAGCAAATACTGTTGTGGAGCTTGCTGCCACAATGTGATTTCTGTGCTTGACCTCAAATTCAATTATCATTGGATGTTTCAGTGAACATTAAGAATGTTGCGACAGATTTGGGATGCAGTGAAGTGCAGTTGTTATTGACATATGTTTTTATAAAAACAAAAACTCATTAAGAGATAAAGGAGATACTTTCCCTAGGGGTAGGTTATTAGAAATATTTTTTTCATCTTTGTTTTTTATCAAAATTTTAGTTACTGTAGTCAGAAACTCAGTACCCTACTGGGCAAACCTCTGGCCTTGTGGAAGGCCTAGTGACTTTCTAAGAGTCAGCCTCTAAAGAATGAAAAATAAATAGCCCACCTTTCCTTTCTCATCTAGATAACTGTATCTTTTTAGGCATACTCATGTAGTGGAGCATTAGATCTTTCTGCAGTTATCTCAACTTGTGTAGAGGTTTCCATCCATAGCACACAAGGGTACTCAGAGAGATGGCATACAGAAATGTCTTGCTGTGATATAAAATCACAGAATCATAGATTCATTTAGGTTGGATAAGACCCTTAAGATCATATTGTCCAACTATTAACCTAACACTACGAAATCCACTACTGAGACAGTCTTTACACGTGCCACGGAACTAGACTAGTACTGTGCTGCATGCATTGCACACAGAATATAAAATGTCGGAAAAAAGTGATATCAGTGCAGAGAGATTATGATATTAATACTTTTATCTTTTGTGACCAATGGCAGGCATAATCAGGGTCTTACAGATTGTCCCAGTTTAGAGGTGGAACAAAATGAAGATAGGGATTGTTTAATTATCTTTAGTATGCTTGCAAAGAATGATGAAGTCCTGGGTAAAAGAAGGTTCAAAGAGTAGAATAAATTTTCTTTGTCTCCAGGTAACCACCTTCTCACACCTAGCACTGTAGATCAAAAAAGTTATTTTCACATACCTCTCCTATGGTTACCTGTGCTTTGTACTTTCTAATACTTTTGCTACTCTGTTTCTCCTGTATGTATGTATCTCCTGTTTCTCCTTCAACAGTTTTTCCTAAGAATTTCTTTAGGTAGTCAGGTTCTAATCCTGAACATCTCAGATCTCTTTTGGGCTGTGGTATAGTTTGAGTTAAGCTCACTCATTTTTTGCAACTGGCACAAGAAGTGGCTGGTAGTTGTTAGACTTGCTGGGAGTAAGCTTGTGCTAGCACCCTTAAAACAATGGCTTTCTGTTAATTGTTAAAATAAATATTTCATGTAAAAGGAGAGTTTGGAGGAGACCTATTTCTTAATACATATCCAAGTGAACACTGTTTTTTTTTTCCTGAACTTGTTCATTGGTTAAGTTAAACAGTTAACAGTTCAAACAGCCAATGCATAGATACTCCATTACTCCAAGCACAGAATTTTAAAAAAAGTTACAAGAATACTAGAGTATGTCACTCATTTATTCATACAGACATTTATGTCAATTAAAAATAGAAGTCTTTTTAATATCACTAAAAGTTAAGGATGGATTTAGTTGAAAACAAGAAAGTTTGACTGTTTTGAAATCAAAACCAAATGGTACTGCTAATTATTTGTATTTGCTCAGAAGATGCCTAAAATATTCAGTAGAAGTTGGGCAATACAAGAAATATAAATTTATAATCGATGGTAACAAAAAAATCTTCTTGCTTCCCTTGATAAAGAGGGATTTTTCAGATATGTTAATATTAGAGTGGTGGATTTATTTCTGCTACTAGAGTTTTCTTCCCTTTTGTTAATACTTCCCTCTGGTTAATACTAATGTGTTGGGGTTTGGGGGAGAAATAAGCCTGGGGTTTTTTTTGTTTTAGTTGGGGGTTTTTTGGTTGTTTAGGCTTTTATTGGTTGGTTGGTTGGGTTTTTTTTTATTAAAATAAAGAATCCATACAGTAGGTAGTCCAGGAAAAATATCTTAAACTTGGCAATATGTCTTAATATTTATAATGTTCCATCTGTGTGGTTCTGGCTCTGAACATAAACATATCCCTTGGTATCTAGTGGAAAACTATTACAGGCATATTAATAACTCCAGAGAATTTTGCTAATCTTCATTTTGCTAATCTTAACATTTAGTAATTCACACTAAAAACTGACCATTTTACCACTGTGAGCAATGACTTTCGGGACTCCTGTAGTCTTCACTTTTTTATGCTTTTGCTGTGTTTACTAGACCAACAGTTATCAGTAACAAAAATTGAAGTTCTCTAAGGAAGAAAAGTACACTTCACAATGCATAAGGAAAAAAGAACACACAGTAAAATCTACTTTGCCTGATTTTAATATTGCTTCTTTTCCAGCTAATTAAAAACAAAAATCACAGTTGTTTGTTCAAATTACAGTTTCTTGTTCTGTATATGTAACACTGAAACAGTTAAATAGATTATTATTCCTGCTATCAACATAATAATTCATAATTATTACCTGAAGTGTTTAACATAATGCTGACATTCAGTCATGCATGAAAAAATTTCCAGGGTCAAGGTCTTTCACCTTTCTGCTTTGATCCATTTGTATGCCAGCACCTTGGTTTTCAGGAATAGCCCCATTTGTTTGCCCATGTGAACTTCCTTATTAAGATTTAAATAATAGGTTTTGGTAAAATCACTGGTAGTGTGAAAATTCCCCCTGATCTGAGTATTGCTGATATAACTTTTTCTTCTACATATATATGTATATTTTAACACCCTCAAAGCCAAGTGATTTGATTTTTCATCTTCATGAAAACTTTTTAAAGTTGCTTATATGGGCTAATATGTCAGATTTAACTTCCTAATTTCTTTAGGATAACAAGTTTTAGTATATTCACAATTTGCATTATTCTTAAACTGTGCTGAATTTTATATAAAGTGATGACATGTATTCTGATTTTAGCAAAGAGTTCCAATATGTTTCAAACAATATTGAATTCCATGTTGCTACTGTATTTTCCTGTAGTCTGCATTTGGGCAGGCAGCAGAAGTTGTCTACAGCATGCCTGCTAAAGATTCAGTTACAGAGAAAGCTCTCAGAATCTAGTTATGCTTGAAATATTTGAGGATTTAACTCTGAACTCTTCTAAATTCTATAGTTTATATTTCTATACTTTGCAAGGTTCTATATGGCATTAGTAAAATAAATGCTTTTGTCTATAACTAGGAATAAAGTTGCACATTTTATTTAGTTGTACTGAAATCAGGAATGGGACATTTAAAGGACGGGGACCTATGTAAACTAAGTGTGAGATATGGTGATCTCAATTTTGATACATTCTTTTGCAGACTATCTTGTGAAAATTTAAGATAATAAGTTTAAAAAGAAAAGAAAGAAAATATCAGCATTTTAGGAAAACAAACTATTTTCTCTAAAAAAGTATTTTTCAGGCCTTCAACTGTCATTTATATTTAGAATAAATTCAATTTATTGTTTGTCTGTTTCTATTTCTCATATGTACAGGAAACAGCTGTGTTCAAAACTACATTGTTCTTTTTTTTTTTTTTTTCATCTACTATTTCAGTCTCCTGGGCTGTGCAGCCCCCAAAAAATGAAAAATCTGATTTAATTTGGACAAGTAGGATGTAATCCCAAATGCAGAAGATACTATTTGTACATTCATTTTACATTGTTGTGATTAAAGAACCAAACAAAACCAAATACAAGGACCATCTCATCTTTCCTGCTCCAGTATGAATGAATGAATGAATAAATGAAAAGCTGATTTGATTTCCAGGGAGGAAGAGTTGGCCTCAAAGGTTATAGTCAGCATACACTAAAGGTTGCGTGCTGCATTGGTAATGTGAAAATTTCCTCTGCCAAGAGTGAATCATGTAACACGTTATTTAGACCTATAGAGGTCAGGACTTAACGTTTGCTGGACTAGAGACCAATGTAAGTAAGATCAGTGCAGCCCAGAAGATGCTGGTATTTTAAATTAACCTTTGAATTGAAGTATGTATGTATATGTATATATGCACTTTTGTTTGTTTGTTTGTTTTCATTTTTCTTTATTTTCTAACTGTTTAGCACATTTTTATATTACATGAAATGTCCTGGTTTGAGTAGTTGTTGATATGTGTCAAATTTGTTTGCTGTCTGTTAATTTCTGCAGCAGCATGTTCCTCTTAAAGATTTTTGAAGTGTGTATAATAAGTGAGAGCATTTCTTTTATAGTGACAACTATCTGTATTTTCCCTTAGCTTCTAATTTTACTACACTGCAATGCAAGAAAATGCAAAAATACACAAACTCCAATGCATTTAGGGTTTGTATATTCATTCAACTGGAATAGTCCTTTGTACATATATATAGCAGATGTCTTTAACTTGAACAGTAATGTCTCCTGAATATCACCTGCAGTTTTTAGTTTACTTTATGTTTTAGAAAGATACCTTTGTGCCTTTGTAGGATAAGAAACTTGAAGGATTTTTACCAAAACAGAGAAACCTTTTTAGACACATTTCAACATTAGTTCCTTATTTAAGTTACTGAGGAATTGACTAAATAAAGTTGAAGTGGCAGATCTTACAGGTCAGTTTGAGGTTCTCTGGTGTATAGTCTGGGGTGAACAGTTTGCAAGCTTGATTTGCCTTTCACCGCACCAATCCCTGGGTCAGGACATGCTCAGGTGGTCAGTCTGAACTCTGTCAAAACTGGTTTACAAATAAAGTTAAGACAGCCTTAGTTTGCAGCATAAACTCTAACAGGAGCTTTGTGCCACAGAGATATTATCAATTTTCCATATCTTTTGCCTTCTTCTAGGAAAAGATTAATCTAATTCTAGATATAAGATTGAACACCAGTGAGATACAAACTGCTGTATAGTATCACAGGATCTTCTGTATGCAAGATAAAATTACTGTTTCTTGATCAGTGTTTAATTCTTCTGTGTAAAGGGAAATAATTAGTAGTTGTAAGGTTTCAGAATTACAGCTTAAAGAGAAAGCTAAGAAAATCTTTCCTGTCACCATACACTGTGACCTTCAAGTTCAAGTATTTCCAATCCATCTTTTGAAACCCTTGCCAAATAAATTATATGATTATTATAGCACGCATGTACGCATTTCATTCTGACGGGGTAGATCATGAATGATTTTTACTTTGATTCTGGATCATCAGTCTGAAAAGGTTAAGAAATCGTGTACCAGGTGAAAAGAACCCTTTTCTGAATCAAACAGCTGAATTAATTTAGAAGTGATTTCCACGCAGAACGAATGCTGACTTCTCCTAGAGTGTACATTTGCATAAATCTTAGATAACTTCTGGCAACATTCACCTCAATGATGTATGAAAATCCTGAGCTCTTGCTTTGTGCAGAGCTACAACTTATATTAGCAGAAATATCATGTAGAAAAAGAGCAAGGATTTTCACAGCAAAGAACTTCAAGCAGAATGATTTAGATTTCTGTACCTGCTGATTATTTTCCATCAGCTTTCATCACGATTTTAGTCACGGGAATCATCACATGCCTTATAAAATATTAAAGCCAACATTTGTCTCTAATAATATGTGACAAAGAAATAGCTTTGACTATATGGTTGGAAATACTTTTTTGTATCTGCTGACTGACTGTCCATGAAAATGAATAATATGATGGCAGCAGCTGTGTTAATAGCAATTAGCTTGTGGAGCTAAATGTTAAGCAAGCTCCTCAGCACTTGTCTCTGAAAAATATTTCTGAAGAATCTTGACATGGTACTGTTCCAGTCACTTGAAAACTTGATTTGCAGGTGTGTTAAGAAGCATAATGTCCTTCACAGTGCAGTTCCTACCCCAGTGCTTCTTTTGCAGGTTTTAACCTCATAAAATAGAACTGAAACTTGAGGTAGTGGGTTCTTTTTCCACCGCTTATTTTTCTCATCATGCTTAATAAAAGGAATATGGTAAACTTGTGTTAATGACACACAAAGGTCATGGTTCAGTCTATTTGTTTTACTTAATGAAAAAAATGGGATGAATATATTGTCAGCTATGGGGTTTCAAACACAGTGCTTGGAAAAATAGATACAATTTTTCACTTCTTAGAATGTACTCAGTTTTTAATTATAAAGTGTTCAAATGTTGAACTCAGTTTCACTAATGTTCGTTATCAACCTTCTTTATAAGATGGACTAATTATTAAAACATGGAGATAATTACTATTTTAACATATGTGGAAGTAGTAATCTCTTGGAGATTTTATTTTGTGTTGAATTTTCATTATGCTATTACATTTCTTGTTAAGTACATCATGACGGTGTACTTTCTGTCTTTGCAAATCAGACTGCATTCTGAAAAGAAGCCACTTAAAATGCTTCTCAGCTAACACGAAATAGTTACTTTGCTAATTCCATGTCAACACTCTTTGTGGTTTAGCAAGAAAACCTAAAACTAGCAATGCAACCACATTCCCGTTGTAGATTATTGTAAGATATGGATTTCATGAGCTGAAATAAGACTCTAAATTAATGTCATGATGGCACCATGGAGATTTTATTTTTGCCTTTTCCTCGGTAATCTTCAGTTCATTATAATGATATAGAAGAAAATTAATTATCTTACTGGTGAAAAACATGTGAGTGCTTTCTTTTTGCCTTTGTTTTCCTTTGTATTTATATAAACTACTTTAAAAAATAATTTAGTGATAGACATAGTGATTTTCACTTTTCCGGCTGTGGTGAAGCATCTGATTAAGTGTTTGTTCAACAACTTCAATATTTGCCTACTATCACAGAAACATCACAGAGGAGCTGGAGGATCGTCCAGAAGCAGAGCCAAAATATGCTACTTTTTGGGGTCTATTCTAGCATGCTAGACACTTTAAGATCAGGAAATATCCATGCAGTTCAAATTCTGGCTTTTTTTCTGTTAGCTAACCTGATTCTTGATATCATAAGGTCTATATGTGTGTTATGTTTTCTATCTAGCCACCTGCTCAGAATTTAACCCCATCTTGGGACAGAGTTTCTTAGAAAGATTTATTTCATGTTGTAAAAATGCTCACAGAAAAGAACGTGTCATGACTGTCTCTGCCATGAGGAATTCTTTTGAGGTACCAGTAAGTAACTTAGGAATTCTGCTTGATACCAAAGGTCCTCTGCCTGTAACAGCTGAGTCTGAGTGTACTGTTAAATATGGTGATTGTTTATACTCTCTATTATTGAATGTCTTCATATTGATCTAAAACCTAAAAAGTAAACAAAAGAAATTTTTGCTTTAGACACAAGACTAACAAACTAAACTTCAACAACCACAGATACAACTTCAGAACCCACAATGCAAGAGATATTGCCAAGGACACATTCAGCTTTTACATCTAAATTCCAAATGTTTGGCAAATAAGCAACAGATTCGCTGACTGATGAAGGACTTCAGCTAGCAGAGGGGTCAAATTCAACTTAACAAAGGAGAAACCAGAGTTATGGAATAGAAGTGAGTTTTTAGATGGTAGAAGTTGAACAAGAGCAGAGTTGTGAAAACATAAAGAACTGATGAACTACCATCAAAGCATAGTCAAGAGCAGCAAGGAATTAAAGGGAGATATCTATTTGTGGTTTATTTTTATGAACCAATGTAAGCTGTTCTTGTGCTGGATCATTACTTATGTCACGATGAGGTAAATGTGATTTATATGCAGTATCCTTATAAATCTTGTCTGTTGGCATTCAGTGTTTTTAGTCTTGACAAAATTAACTCAGATTACCCATAACCTGAAGAGAGACAAACACATTCATCAGCCCCAAAGCAACACAGCTGAGCTTCAAGTTCTCATTCTGTGAGGTGATAGAGAGACTGTGGAAGGAGATTAAACACACCCATTTCTCTTACTGGTTAAACCAAATACAGCACAGCATCTAACAAAAACAAACAACAACAACAACAAAAAACACCCCCCCCCTCAAAAAAAAATCAGCTGTGGATGTGATAGAAGATGTAACAGAAGAGGGACCAAGTCCAACTTCATTGTTGGAATTCTTGCTCTACTGCATAGATGCAGGTTTTTTCCATCCTTTTAGCCTCCAAAGGATGTCAGCTTTAAAACCTACAGTAAATTTTCTCCCATTTTAGCATTTTAATATGTCTGTGGAAAATGTTTGTACTCTGTTAAACCGCATAGTACATTTCTGCCATAATTATTTCACAGTGGCAAGCTCAGGATTTGATGTGTCAGAATGACTAGGCATCCCAAACTGAAGTTGTTAGTCTGGTTGAAATGTAAAGGATAATGAAATTTTGCAGAAAGTTTCTTCTACAAGACAGGTGAGGTCAAAAACTTTATGTCTGCATCTGTGTTTTATTCCTAACATTATCTTTTAGAAAGATCAGCCTCTGAATAAGAAGGCATATAAAGACTTGTGTAAGATCTTGCTTACTTTATAATAAGTTTTAACTAGACATTGAAAAATCAGTCATTCCAACTCAAGGCAATTTGTTACTGTCTCCAAGAATGATGGAGATAACAGAAGAGTTGGAGGAGGATCCAGAGTGGAACACTGACTGAAGCAGAAACAAAATACAACTCCACATGATATGTAGTCGGCTACTATCCGTGCTGACTGATCTCAATGTATTGTGATCATAGTACACTTACTAGATGGGTCTAAATAACTAGCATTCTGTAACAAACCTAAGTTATCCTCACAGCTGAAGATGAGACTACCCATTAGCATACAATGAGTTATATAGAGATACTTAAATTCAGTACTTATAATTAAAAAGACATGGTAATGATCCATATTGTGTTTTGGGACATTGCTACAGATCCATTATTAAATAATATGTCATATTAAATAATATGCTATTGTACATGAAAAAAAAAAAATACGGTCACTCTGTATAGCTTTCAGTACATCATTTTATAAGAGGGTATTTTCTCCAGAAAATCCTTCTGCCAGAGAATTAAGTGGTTCCAACTGAGACTTTAAAAATGTTTAGTTTACTTTTAAGGTTAAAAAACTATGGTAGTAAACAGTGCAATTAAACACTGCAATTTAACACTGCAATTTATTTCTGGAAGATATGTAGGAATCCCAAATAAGGACATTTTTGAGGTTTTATAGCCTGGTTTATTAACAAGGGTTCTTTCAGATTTTTTTCTGGTTTTATTTTTTTTTTTTGTTTGTGTGTGTGTGTTTTGTTTTGTTGTGGCTTTTTTGTAGTAAAAGACCAGTATCAGATTTTAAGCTGTTGCTAATCACCTGTGATCACATCACACAATGCTCTGCCATTCAGTAGGCAGCAGTGGGACCACAGTAATAGAAGGCTCTGAGGCAAAACCTAAGGCATATAGCTAGTTATAAATACCTAATGTATACTCTCTGGTCAGGGTGTTTATGCTTCTTGTTGTTGTTTGGTTACCGAATTCTAAATTTCAAATAACTTTTACTATGTTTTGGTTGAGATCACAGAGAGCTGCTTAATAAGCTGTATGATCTAAGACTGGATCAAATGTACAGTGAAGACAAAAGAAATTTATGAAGTAAAAGGGACACTATTTAGCAGAAGCAACACTTCAGTGTAATTTGAAGAAATTAATGATAATTGTTTTCACAATAAAATGCGGGAACACAGCAGGGCAATTCCAAGAAGTGATAGGATCTTCCTCTCTTACTGGCTTAGAAAGAGATAAATGCATTGTAAATATTCACAGCTTTGATGTTCTCTTCAACACACCAATTCCTTATAGAATATTTTTCACTCTGTGGTAAACATCTCTCCTGTCTTACCCTGAATTTAGACCCCTAAATCCCTGCTTCATTCTTTCTGTTTCCTTCCGGCATAACATATCATATTCTATCTACTGTTAATATATGCACAGTGGAGGATGTTTCTTGTTTAAACAGCTAATACATTGATTAATAAATGCTGCATAATTTATTGGAGAACTAATTGCTTATATAGTGGAAAGTTAAGCTTCCAGTGCTGAACTTTTGCCAAGCTTCCTTCTGGCCATAATTTCTAGTGGAATAACATTAATACAGCTCCTCAGAAGAAGTGACAATAATTAATACTAATTTTAAAAAGGTGATCTGAAATTTTAGGCTGAGGTTCATTTTTAAAGAAAAAGTCAGACTTGTTGAAAAGAAAACTTGTCATGGAAATGTAGGGATTCAGATGGCAATGTGCTTACTAATCTTTTATAAAATAAATATACTCAGTAGGTGATTGACAACATTGCCTTCAGAAGATGTGAGAGACCTTTCAGTCCATATTCCACTTAGTACAGAAGAGGGACACAGAAGTCTGTTTTCCAGATGAATGCCCTGGTATGGATTATAGGCTAATGTAGAACAGGTCTCCAGTGGCCTGTGTAATGATTCTTTCTTTGAGACAGTAGATGGTTGTTTATCCATAATGGTAGAGAGAAATAGATAAAAACATTAACTGAAAATGGAAGCAGATTTCAATCACCTCTTAAGGTTCTGTTTATGAAGAATAAAAATGAAACAAAATAAATACATGGAGACAACAGCTCTGATCAGTGAAATACTCTATTTTCATATCTTCAATTTGTTTTGTATTTCCTATGGTTTACATTTTTCTGTTTTATGAAATGCTAATGTGGATAATCAGATCTAAATCATGGCTCCTTGGTATATATCCCAAAATGTCAGACCATATACAGTAGCCTGGATGAGTGGAGCAAATGGAGGCTATGTCATGGTTGAGGAAGCAGATGAACTCTTTCCTTCCCCCCGGGTGCCACTAAAAAACAGGTTTGACAGTCTGCTTGGGAAAAAACAGCCAAATGAAGATGTGGATGATGGACGACCTCCACCAGAGGTATGTCCACAGTCAGCAAATCCTACCACCTGTATCACACCATCATCCACAAGGAAGAAAAGAAGGGTTATAGTTACAGGTCACTCCCTTCTGAGGGGAACAGAGAGTCCAGTATGCCAGGTAGACCCTCCTCATATGGTGTCTCCCTGGAGCCTGGGTTAGGGATATCACTATGAAACTTCCTAGCCTGGTGCAGTCCTTGGACTATTATCCATTACTGATCTTCAACATAGGTGGAGAGGAAGCAGGGACTGGTAGTCCAAAACCAATTAACAGAGACTTAAGAGACTTTAGGGCCTTAGGATGGGTTGTGGGAGATTCTGGGGCACAGGTCATCTTTTCTTCTGTTCTTCCAGTCGCAGACAGCAACTTTGGAAGAACAATCAAATCCAGTCTATTAATACATGTCTCCATGGCTGGTGTCACCGCCACAAATCTGGGTTTTCTGACGATGGTATGGCCTACACAGCACCAGGCTTTCTGGCATCAAATGGGAGACACTTTTCTCAATGGGGGAAGAGGGTCTTCACTCAGGACATTGCAGAGCTGATCAACAGGGCTTTAAACTAGATGTGAAGGGAAAGTGGGATAATAATATCAAGCTTGTCTGTGACAAACTATGGGATGACACACCAGGGTTAATGGGATGGGGAGCTAGTAAGGGGCTTCAACCTGTCGCTCTGAGGCACGATGGGGACACTGCATCACAGCCAAGTCTCATGGAGGTGAGCCAGTGGCTCCTGAGGTAGTAAGAGCCAACAGAGAAACATCAGGGAAACACCTTAAGGGAATTAAGGGATGCTTCTCTAAAAAGGTGACACAGTCAACTGCCCAGCTGAAGTGCTTCTACATGAATGCATGAAGCTTGGGCAACAAGCAGGAGGAGTTGGAAGCTACTTTGCTGCTGGAAGGCTATGACATAGTGGCCATTACTGAAGCTTGGTAGGATGAATCCTATGACTGGATTGTGGCTAGTGATGGTTACAAACTGTTGAGAAGGACAGGAGGGGAAGGAGGGGTGGAGGTGTTGCCCTCTGTGTTAAGAAATGGATGGAGTGTGAAGAGGTGTCCCTAAAGAATAGCCACGAGCAAGTTGAAAGCTTATGGGTAAGAATTAGAGACCAAGGCAACATGGGGAAACTTGTGGTCAGAGTCTGCTACAGGCCACATGATCAAGGGTAGCCTGTTGGCGAAGCATTGTTACTCCGGCTGCAGGAGGCATTGCGCTCCCAGGCTCTCATGCTGATCGGGGCCTTCAACCATTCTGACATTTGCTGTAAAAGTAGGACAGCAAGCTCTAGGCAGTCCAGGAGGCTCCCGGAGTGCCTTTAAGGATAACTTCTTAGGACAAGAAATAGACACCCCTATGCAAGGGGATGCAATATTGGATCTGTTGGTCACCAGTGCAGGTGAGCTCGTTGGGGATGTCAAGGCTGGAGGCAGACTGGGCTGCAGTGATCGTGCAGAGGTGGAATTTGCAGTATAGAGGGACACAATTCAGACAAGGAGCATAGTCAGGACCCTGAATTTCTAGAAAATAAGCTTCCAGCTCCCCAAGGAGATAGTCAGTAGGACACCCTGGGATATGGTATGAGAAGTGGGCCCTTGTGAACCTCATGAGGTTCAACAAGACCAAGTGCAGGGTCCTGCACCTGGGTCGGAACAATTCTCATTATCTATACAGGCTGGGGGATGAGCTGATGGAAAGCAGCCCTGAGGAAAAGGACTTGGGGGTTCTGGTGGATGAGAAGCTGGACATGGGCAAACAATGTGCACTTGCATCCCAGAAGACCAATTGCATCCTGGGCTGCATCAAAAGATGCATGGCCAGCAGACTGAGTGAGGTGATTCTGCCACTGAACTCTGCTCTGGTGAGACCTCACCTGGAGCACTGTGTCCATCTCTGTAGCCCTCAACACAGGAAAGACATGGACCTGATGTAGCCGGTCCAGAGGAATGCCAGAGAGTGATCAGAGGGCTGGAGCACCTCTCCTGCAAGGAGAGGCTGAGGGAGTTGGGGTTGTTCAGCCTGGAGAAGACAAGGCTCTGGGGAGACCTAACAGCCACCTTCCAGTGCCTGAAGCGGGTCTACAAAAAAGATGGAGAGGGACTGTTTACAAAGACATGTAGTTATAGGCTGAGGGGAAATGTTTCTAAACTACAGAAGGGTAGATTTAGTTTGGATGTTAGGAAGAAGTTCTTTACTATGACAGTAGTGAAACACTGGAACAGGTTGCTCAGGGAGGTGGTGGAGGCCCCATCCCTGGAGACATTCAAGGTCAGGCTTGATGAGGTTCTGAGCAACCTGCTCTAGCTGAGGATGTCCCTGATTACTTCAGGAGGGGGACTAGACTTGATGACCTTTAGGTCCCTTCCCACCCAAGGTGTTCTATGATTCTGTGATTCTATGTTTGAGAGACACATGTGGAAACATCATGTTTTGGAGATAGCACATACTTCATGTAATGGTTTGAAAAGCAAAACAACGAGGGACTCAAGTCAGAAATACAAAACAAGAGAAAATTCAATGGTACAAA
>JANHFX010016961.1:155591-179984 GCA_027560015.1 Chloroceryle amazona | reverse complement strand
TAGAGAGTATAGAATACACAGTTTTGCTTCTAACCACATAACGATAAACTGGTCCCGGCCCCTCTAACTATGACACTTCATTACTAGGCATAAAGTCTCACTATTTAAAAAGGGAGTTTTACTGAATACTATGCCAATTCCCAGTAGGTTTCTGGATTAAGTTTATGGTGCTGAAATCAACCTGGTTTGGCTTCTCTTTGTTGACAGACAGCTTCCTTTTGAGTGTGAAACTGTGCATACAGAGGTGCTTGAATTTAAAGCCCTGGCTAAAGCAATAGGGTTGTTGGCTCCTGGACAACAGCCACATTAGCATTGCTCTGTCCTACTTTCATCAGCTTCCAAGAGTTAATTTCAAACCAAGTCTAAAACAAGTGGCTTCGTACAATGACTGGGTGATTCAAGTCTGACCACTTAATGTGATTTTTGTGGTTTTGGTGTATATGAGAAACAAAAAGACAAAATAATACTCTGTTCTTCAATATGTTTTGTTTACCCTCAAGTCAATATGTGTCTCTTGCTATTTTGCTGAACGGGGTAGTGAAACAGCCTTGATCCTCAAAATGTATCTGGATGTTTATATCAAGTAACAAAGGCAATCCCGAGGGCTGCTGTCTGAGTGCAGATCAAAGCTTCATTGAGTGGGTTGTTTATCAGGGTTATTTTTATGAGGAAAAAGATGAAGGTGTTAATGCAGAGAAATTGAATTTGTAATTAAACAGAATTCAGTTTCTTAGATAAGCTTGATATCCACATCCATGCTGTCTGTCTCCTCTCAAACTGATGCATAAGAGAAGGCTGACTAAACAATTTCCCTCTCCTCCCTCTGTGTTTTCCTCTTTGTTTTATTTCTACCAAGCAGACTTCATGAAAGTCTAAATCTAATACTTGAATGTTAGCACTTATGATTATTTTGATTACAATTTTTTTCCAGAGCTGTACACTTAAGGGATAAGTTAGCTGGATGGGTGGACAGAGAGGAAGCTTGCAACAACAATAATAATAAAGACCAATAATAAATTAAGACATATATATATATTTCCTATTACTTGTCCAGAAAAGTATTAACTATTTTGAAAAGTCCTTCAAATCATTCTCTACTTCCACTGCCCCTAAATGTCCATGAACTGCACTCATAAGAACTGCACTCATAATAACACCACTCATAATAACACCACAAGTATCATACGCTAGTAAATATGATGCTGGAAAGAATTGTCCTGGAGGTTCAATTACATGGGTATGTGATGATGGACGAAAACTGCCGCATCTCTTAGAAGATCTCCAACAGACTGGCAATTGTTTCATCAACTATAGCATCCCTATTAAAGGCATAGTGAGACTTGAGCCTTTCAGTAGTTACATAGGCATGTAAGAGTTTAGGCTGTTCCCAATGCACAATAATCTGTGAAGATGGAAAAAACTCAACTGTAGAATTGCAGTTCCTATGCGCCGTGTCTGGAATGCATATAATGCTAAGATAAATATTTCAGTAGCTGAGAATGAGCAAGCTACCTTTGACACCTATACTAGAAGAAGGTGAAGTAATATATTCTTGGAGAAAATCCAGAACTGGAGAGGTTATTAAAAAAAACAACATCAGACAAAACAGGATAGAGGAAGGAAGTACCATGGAAGCAGCAAAACTATTGCTGATGCAGGATTTTATAGCAGCTAGTTTTGTGAGATAGTCAAAGGATTATTATCACAAGACACTTGTGAATTCTACTGTTGACTTACTGGGCTATGAGGACAATGACAGCAATCCTCTGCAGGATCTCAGGAGACATTCTGAAGTACTTGGTTGTCAGGCCTTGGACCAACAACAGCATATGCAATTTTACATATAAAATTCAACTGTAAAACTACTGGTTACTGTCAACCAGCAACTTGAGAAAGGTTAATACATTATTTGTTGACATGTCTGCTCAGCTGGGCAATAGAATACATGCTTTGCTTCAAGTAGTCAAGTTTAAGTATTTCATTATATTTCATTATAATCAGCTTAAGCCTGTGCTGACATTTTTTTGTTGTTGTTGAATCAGATATATTTGTTTGACAACTGTGGGAAAAGAAAGGTTATTTGTTTTTTAGATAATGGAACTGTCTCAACTATCACTGAATTCCTATTAAAAAGTAAGTATTGGCTAGGCTTATAATTGTTAAGTCACCCTTAATTGTCAAGAATGTAAAGCAGACTACCACAGCAAAGTGCAAGGGGCTGGTAAAAATGGGGGTTCAGGACTATATATTGGGAATTTCAAGGGTACCTGTATGCATCTCTCCTGGGCTGTATTTGCATAATGATTACCAAAATCATAGAGCTGAAATAAAGAATGACTTAAAATGACTTAAAAAACAAGATATCTGAAATGGGACCTATTTATGAAATATTTTCTGCATGCAAACCCATATTTTAAAAGCCTGTTTGCCATGAGAAGATTGCTGCTCTTATTAACTGACAGTCAGGATGCTTACATCTGTGTTATCAAACAAGTGCATTTGCTATATATTTGCTATCCCATGATACCTCCAGAAGTTAACTCATCCACTATAAACACCGAGAATGAAGTTTAATTTGCTGTTTAACAAAGTCTCCTTTCAGGTGTCTTTGCTGTTACAAAAACAGCTGAAGCCTGTTTTTCTTGCAAGAGGCATTCAGACAAAAGCATGTATGTCTTCAAAATGAGCACTTTCATCATTACAATCAATCTTGAGATTAACATGTTTAATGCATTTTATTTACTGTTTAATGTAGGACCACTTTGTTGAGAAGTATGAACAGTTAATGACCTGCGAAACTCCTCTTTGTAACTGTAAATTTTAAAAGCATTTTAGAATTAATTGAAGTAATTGTTTTGAAACCTGGCATTTCAGGAATATTCTAGTAATTGATAAGTCTGCTTTTTGTACGTACATCAAATTCTTTTGTGCCTACAGCTAAGTCCATAATTTTCACTGTGAATCAGTGGACTGCATGTGCAAATGATCATAAGATAAATGGCCTTAGATTTAATAGTTTTGATAGAAAAATGTATTCTCATGTAAATAAAAAACACATCACACCTGTAACTACTAGATCACCTGAACATTTGAGTGGTATAAATATTTCCTTTTTTCTGTAAAAAAGGATGGTAAAATATCTGGGGGAAAATATTTTGACTAGTTGTCCTACTGCTTGATTGCAAGTGCTATTTGTTACTGGCTTAGATTTTTAACAGGGTTTTTATTTATTTTTTGGTCAATCCAAGAAAAACATTGGGGGAAAAGATGCTCATTGCAAGGGGAATAGCTCAGGATGATCACCATTTCTGTAATGTTAGTCATGGATGAAGATTTTTAATGTTTTCCTTTTTGCGTACATCTTGTACACCTATTCATGGTGCTGTTCTCATCCCTTTAAGTCACCTAAAGCAGTTCCTGAAGAATGGGCTGCCTCTCATGAAAGAGGTAAAAGGATTTATTTTTTCTTAAGAAACTCCCATGTCCATCTTGTAGGATTCCTGAGGAGCAAGGCTGAATAACTTTTTTTTTTGGTTGTTATTAATCTCTATAGGCACTCATAAACTTAATCCCAAATTTGTTTCCAAAAAATAGAGTATCTGTTCATTACTTAGCTTCTGCACAAGTCACCAGTGACAGAATTAAGAAATAAATGGTCCAACTTGCTTTAAAATGCAAAATATGATCAGTGACCCATAAATGAACCTTAAAAATATAATTCAAAAGGTTATTTTGTTCTGGATGCCTAGGCTAAAGATAAGGACTGGAAGCCCATGTAAACCATGAGCACCATTCCTAATAACTTCTGCGTGGGTTATATATCTCAGCCACATACTGACAAGCAATACCATCACTCCTCCAGCCTGTAAACCCTTCATCTCTCATGGCTGTATTCTATTCATCATTTTGCAGACACAGTTACTGTCCTTCTTCTCCCCCAAGCATATTATCCAGCTCTTCTCTCTTTGTTGTTGTCTTTTCTCATTCCTCATCAACTTCTGACTTCGTTAGACTCACCTTCAAACCTCTTAGGTGAAGCCTGCCTACAGCTTGGCTCACACTTGGCCCTGCCGTGACTTGTTTACTTTGATTTAATTAAAATGCACCCATCCAGAACTCTGGACACATTGCTGACTGCTCTCCTTGCAGAACCTTTAATTTCTGCAGTATTTTTACATTGCTTTCTCTCTATGCCTGGAACAACTTCCTACTACATCAAGCAGCCTAAATTTTCTCATTCAAAACCAGCTTTTGAGTCTTTGCTAGGACTTAAGTACCAAACCCCTATTTTTACCTTCTTTAGCCAGGAAGTAAATTAATGTATTTCAATCACTGAAGAAATAGGTTAGGAAGGTTTAAGCCCAGTTCAAACTTTATGTCATTGTTTGTCAGTGGATTTTTTTTCCTGGTGATGTTGAGACTTTTATGTTAGTGTCAGGAGAGTAACTTCAATATATGAACGCTAATTCCATGTCTGAACAAAAGCAATGTGTTGTCCTCTTATCTAAGTACCTTTCTAACGGGAAGATTTAGCAGATGGAAAAGTCTTCATAAGTGAGCCAGGGGTTCATCCTGTTAACTGACTTTAGTTTGCTGTTTGGGTTTTTTTTTGTTTGGTTTTGCTTTGTTTTGTTTTGTTTGTTTGTTTGGTTTTTTTAAAAAAAACAACAAACAAACAAAAAATGGGGGGGGGGGAAGATTATGAATTTCTTATATACAGAACCTCAGCTTTACTCTTAAGTGCCAAGAATATCAAAAGCACTCTGTAAAACATGAATAATGCAAGCAATTAGGAATGTGAATAAATAGAATTTATTAACCTTTTAGATGTGATTGTTTTTCAAGCAAGAGAGCTTTCTTATCGCTCAATTTATTTCTTTCCTTATAATTCTCTGTTTCCAGTTCTATCCTCCAAAACTCTTTCTCATCCTGTCTTCTGACCCCATCCATGTACTACTTCTCCTTCTCTCTGCATATTGCTCATGTACTCTATTTTTTGTTTGTTTTGCTTTTTTTGCACCCTTTAGCTATAACTGAACAGCCTGCACTTTACCTCCCACTACGGGAAGCAGAGAGAAATAACGATGCTTCAAGTTTATTTATCTGACCTTTTTTTTAAAGACCTCTACAAGTTGACATGAATCTACACTAACTGTAGAAGTAGTGACAGAAGCAGATGCCACAGGAAACAGCACGTATCAGCTCTTGGTAACATGAATCCCACCCTAAGTAACTTTAGTTTTGTTTGAAATTTGCTCTTGGAAGGTCTGGATCATTTGGTCCAGCAGTCAGTCGAGTCCTGATACTGTCGAAATTCCCTGGGTCTGCCTCTGGCACCTTCACAGAGACTCCTAATGCCCTCATTTTTGTCCTTAAAGAGGAGGAAATGTTTCTTGCTTATACATTGCTGTGTGAGAGTCACCGAAGCAGAAGTAGGTGACTTAGTACTTACAGGTGTATGATGAGCTTAACACAGCCCTTTGGATATGATAACATGGCCATGGGAGGAGCGTAGAGGAAAAGCAGAGATGCTGCCTTTGGTGCTTCTCTAGGCTTGTTGCAAAACGGCTCAGGTTTTTTGTTGCAACACCCACATGGTTGTTGCTGTACTACTGTGTTTAAGACTGCAACCAGCCTTTCACAAAAATGTGGGGAGAAAATAGCACACCTTTAATTACTTCAACTGCAGGTGTAGTTGCTCGGAAAAGACCTGGGGATGAAAAGGGGAGTTAGGCCTGAGGCCAGTGAAATGCTCACACAGCTCAGTCACTGTCCGAAGATTACCAGTTGCAAAGCTGTTCTAGAAAGGAACCTTAGAGAAAGGGTAGGTTTTTATTAAGTAAGATAATGTGTACATTTCTAAAACTCTTATATTTCTGCAGGACCATTTTTAATAAATGTTTTTTTGCTTTAGGTGTTATGGTATCTAGAGCAAGATATTTATCTGAAAGCATTATACAGGTAACAAAGATATTGAGAGATCTGAAGTCCTTATCTTCATTTTTAAATCAGAAGGTATTTGGGCTAAATATCTTCATATTTTTCATCAATCTAACTTAGGTTTAGGCTTCATTTTTTCAGAATTTTCTTTTTCCCAATGATGGCTGCAAAAGACAAGGCAATATGCCAGCTCAACTGTAAACTACTTGACTTTTTCTGTAATCACAGTTTCATTTTAATGTTATATTGGTTATTGGTATACAAGTATCGTTCTGTCAGCTTCAAATTAGAATTCTGTGGTTTTATTTCTGTTTTGATGATAATTTCAGTTCCAGAAAATGAAGCATTACTTAACTTTACTCTGACTAAAAAGATGGTTAAAACTGGTATACTACTCTGTTGAGAAAAGAAAGATGATGCTATATATATTTTTTTATTCATATTTCTTTTGTCATGGAAGTCTTTGAAGTATGCTTCTAGTCTCCCTTAATCAGAAATGCTAAAAAGCACTTAATGGTTTTAATTTTTGTTTCTTAATTTAGGAAGACTTTAATTCATGATCAAAATATTTGGTTAACCTCAGCATGCTTGGTTCAATATTCTTTCTAATGAGTGTCACATTTCTTCTATTTATTCAAATATGACATTTTTTATGGTTTTGAAAGTTTTGTGGTCTTTTTTTTTAAAAAAAAAAAAAGTTTTTATTGTATTTCTGAAACCTGTGTGACTGAAGAAGATTTTTTTCTTTCATAGATGTTAGAGTATATTGTATAACTCAAGTGATATACAGCCTGTAGAAAAACAGCTAATGAGATTAGATATGTAGATCAAACAAGGGAGAGTTGTTTTCAGCAGCAGAGGTTGTGGTCTCATGAAAGCTCAGTTTTTCTTCTGTTCTTTCCTATTAGGATTCCACTTTTTCTTGTGTTGTAAATGAGTATAATTTCATTTAAAAGATATCTGTCCTTTTTAGTGAACATACTTTATTATGAGATTCTAAAACTTTGGCTTAATTTGTTCTTGATCTGCAAGAAAATAATTTTTTTTCTCAAATGTTTTCTAATTATTTTGGTATTTGTGTACAATGGCTAATGACAATTCTAGACAAGCTCAAAGAATTTCTTTCAGAACAAGAGATTCTTGTTGCTAAGCTGCACTGTCCATTTCGGTCTTTGACTTGAATAGCCTGTTCCCCAGTATGCAACTCTAGTCACTTCGAACTCCACTACCGCAGTGGATTCTGACATTCAAAAATACAGGAGCAAATTCAGAGTACAAAAAATGTCTGAATTATTGAAATTGCACAGTATTTCTTCTATATGAGTTTGCTCTGTTAGCTTAGATTGTTTACCTTCACAAAGGCTTTAACACATAAGCACCGTATTTCATCCCATTAAGTTACTCATATCCATTACCTTTTCATCTTCAAATTCAGTTGAAAGTTTGACCTAATTAGCAGTGAAAAAAATTTATTATAGCTTTACAAGAAGGATAAGTAGCTGCCATTTAAGTCTCTCAAGATCTTAAAAAAATGCATTGGGCTAAGTAAATACAATATGTTCTGAAATTCTTTCTTTGTATGTAGAGTTTACATTAGTATTTTCTATCATAAATTGGTTGTTTCTAGATGTATGAGATCAAGATTATTTAATTTCAATGTCTGTGTGCTGGATAAAATTCAGTGGCAGTTTTTACACTGGTATGCCTTTGAACATGAGTAAGACTCAAAATTTACTAGATGGGTTCCACAATGTGGCTTGAATTAATTGGATCTGTTGGTCTAGGTGAGTTTCTCTGTTAACTAATAACTCTTATTGCACTAGCAGTACTAGTGACAGTGACATCACTCTGCCTCTACAGCCTGGACATATGATTGAATTGCTTTACTGAATACCATCATGAAGATCTTTTATGTTTCTCAGTCACCCTGAGTAGACTAGAAAATGTGTTTGTACCAAAAGTGCATTAGAGATTATAAACCTTTATTTTTCACATAAATCTCAACATACTGTCCAGCCTAGTGTGAGAAATTAAACACTATACTGAAAGCTATGTGCTTCATGGGTCATTGGATATGCTAATTACTCTTTACTGGGACTGTCACCTCTATTTATGCTGTTGTAAGCAATGGAATAATTTCATGTACTTGGCAAAGTCAGTAGTTACGAAGGTATTTTAATTGTTGGGTTAAGTTTGGGGTTTTTTAAATAAAATATTAAACTCTTTTTTTTTTAATAAAATATAAAACTGTTTTTTTTTTTCTCTGTGCTCCAGCTAAATGAAATCAAAATTCTTAATCTAAGTAAGTCTGTTGAATCTTCTGTTCACCTTAATAAGTGTATTTGCAATGTATGACATGTTTTCTATTGCAGTTAATTTTACATGTTCTTTTACCTTTCTCTAAATTGGAACGAACTGTTCAAAGCTTGAATTGGATAAACAGATCTGTTTTGTATAATTCAATAAGTTCAGATGGATTGTTCATATTGCAAAACCTGGGATGTTATCAATACTTTTTCTCTTCTCTGCCATGGTATAAGAGTACTAACTCAATGAAAAAATAGAGTATCAATTTGATTGTAATAGTTGTATTATTTACAACAGTGGTGGTGTGGATCTTCTTTAATTTTATATCAAATTTTATTTTTAATTTTTATTTAGATATTAGATGTAATCAGGTAAAACAGGCAGTGTGACTTTCTCGTCTTGCCTTACTTAAAAAATAATTAGGCTTTTAAAAAATTAATGCGGGAAGACCACAAGGACATGTGGAAGGTCTCTTGTATAGCAAGGGGCTACACCTGTCTGACCTCTTTATGGAAATGAGCCAGTGTTATAAACAATGAAAATATTATGTCAAACAGAAACTAACATGATTGTATTTTTCCCCTACAAGATACTGCCATTTCAAGAAAAAGAATCAAGTTTCCAAGTAAAAAATGGTATTTACTGTAGATGACATTTTGACATTTTATCACACATTCATGTGAGAAAAAAAATTGTTTCTAGTGAAGTTCCTGGTGATGTACAGGATATACAAATTCTGAGTGAGTTCAGAGGATGCAGATAACAGAAACTGAAAAAGAAGAACTTTGCTTTGAGCAAACTAATGCTTTTTATTAGGGGGAAAAGCAAACAAACAAACAGCAAAAGAAAAAAAAAAAACAAAAACAAAAACAAAAAAAAAGCAACAGTAAAGGTATATGTGATGATACTCTGATTCCTGTTTGTCTACCTCTAAATGTCATATTAGAAATCACAAAGCTCTTCAATTTTTTTTTGCTCCATCACAATAGCAACTTAACTTAGTTCTGCCTCTCAAAGCTGTAGGTGTTCTTCAGCACACAGAGGTATGGAGATTGTTTATCTGTTTAAACACAAGGCTATGACTGAGATGACAATGCAAATTTTGAACCAGGGTAAAACTTTTTATGTATGCTTTCTTCTAAGACTTACAATATATCTTCAGAGGGACATAATTTAAAAAATACATCCCACTTTATTTATATTAAAAGAAATGTCTTTGGTCATTTCCCTGGAAGCAAAGATGACCTCTTGGTTGTAGGTGCACTAAATCTACTTCTACATAAATTTGAGTACTTTGAGTATTTTACAGATTTTATAACTTTTGATGATCTTTTATAGTTTATTTCTTTCAGTTTCCTCTTGTGTCATGTATTTACCAGTATGCCCTGTTTTATTTAAGCTTCTTTGTTCTCTGGTAAATGAAACTATATTCTTGAAGAAACATGACATATATAGCGAAACTCATAAGACTATGATTTTTTTTTCAGGCTGATATAGTTATTCTGAATCTGGGTTTGGATCAACAGGATTTTTTCCCCTGTTAAGGTATACAGTGTGCTTATGTGAAAAAAAATTAAGGCCTGATTCTTGGGCTGGATGTCCCAATAATAGTTAAGAGTAATCAATATCATGCTAAAGGTCTCAGCTTGTCCAGACTGTATGGACATCAAAGCAGAACTCTTATTATTCAGAATTGGTGCGGATGCATATGGGGCAGGCTGATTCAACTTTGTAACATACCTTCTTTGTGATACAATTGTTATCCAAATCATCTCAGGAATTTAGGTAACATCAAAGATGAAATCTGCAATCTCTTCATAGTTTATTGAATGAGTACTGTGATCATTCCTCAAATATCAGCTTTGTCAGCAGAGGTTTTCAAAGGAAAGTTACCATTATAACCCTCTTAGTCATTACTTGTCCAGTTGTCTAAATATATATTGCTACTTAAACATTTGAAAGTCTGCAGCTGCTAAGTTTGCATCTCCAGCTATAATTATTTCATCCCAATAATTCGAATAATTTAAATTCTTGAGGTGGCTTCCTCAGTAGCTATTAGTTTGGGAATCTGTGATATTAAATGTGGCATATATTACTTGCTCATACTTGATTCATCTTTATTTGTCAATATCAAATGACAGATTCAAATAGATGACATCAGGAAGAAAAGTCAAGTCATTTACTCCAGTACTGAGCTTTGTCAGGATCAACTACACATAAACAAGCTGAATCAGCAATATAACTGTACTTTAAAACTTCCAGATAAATGATTCAGCTGAATTTCTAATTTCTTTCACCTTAACAATTGAAAAGTTTCTGGCTATGCAGATTTGATAGTATTTTTTGCAAATTACATTTGTTTCTTTTCCACCTTACTGTGCAAAGATCACTCATATGTTTATAACCCATTTGTGCATGCTGGAAGCATATTTTTGTGTCACTTCTCAGTCTTCTCATCTTTAAACTTATCAAATTCTATTTGAACCTTTGCTTGCAGGTTGTATTTTTTACTCTTTTTCTAATACCTTTTACTGTTTCCTGCAATTTTCTTCATTTTGTCTCCATCTTGAAGTATTGTTGTGAAAAGAGGACACTGCATTCCTTGGAACTCACTGGTGCTGAATTAAGCACAATAATTATGTCTTTATCTGCTCACTTACTCTGTATGTTATGACTGTGTTCGATTGCTGTTTTACAAGTATAACACTTGGTGTTTGTCTCCACTGAATTCCAGCCAGCTGCTGAGATTTCAACCCCTGAAATTTCAATTTGGATTTGTCTTTGCCATTACTAGTGGAATTAATGAAAATGCTTGGTAGATCTCATCATCCCTTATAGTCCTTGATCTAGTCCCACTTGAAGTCCTCTTCCAGTTTGACAGCAAATCATTGACAATTGTTCACTGTCAGCACTTTCTCAACTGGTTGTCCACCCACCTGATGGTGATTACATCTCCTGCCTTAGCTTATTTATAAGAATATTATGTGGAGTAGCATCAGAAACTTTAATTAAAAGTCAGGATATATCATACCTACAACTTCCCCTTTATCCTGTTAGTTTGTCAAAGAAGGAAATTAGACTAGCTTGACATGGTTTCTTTTTGACATAGTTCTTTTACTATCTTATATTTTAGGAACTCAAAAGTATAATGTTTAATACTTAACTCTAAAGTTATTAATTTGACTAGGTGGTTCTCTGTTAGCCCTGAGAAGTTTTCATTGGGTTTTTTTTTTTTGTTCTTCAGCTACAGGTCCTTGATAAATACTTACTGACATTCAGAATTCCAATGGCTAATTTCCTAAAAACTCTAAAGTGAATATTTTTTCTCTCAATCTCTGCTCCAGTGCTCACATGTGACTGATGTCCTTTCATCTTCTTTCAGCGTGTTTTCTTCTTCAGTGCATTTTAATATCCTTGTAAAGTTAATTCTGTTAAGTGAGTCTTCACAATTTGTCTTTCATGTGAAGTTTTAGGAAAAAGGCAATGAATAGGTTATCTTTTTTTGTAATCTGTAATTTGGTCTCAGTTCTCTTTACATTCCTGGTTTCATTATTCAAGTATAATTATGTACTTTTCTGTTACCTTCCCTTCCTTGTTCTAATAAGACGTTTTGTTTGTTTTCAAAATAGTCTTCTTTATTTCTTCTCATATGAACTTCACAGAAACAGAAATTCCTACATTGGAAGACCTTTAAGATCATCTAGTCTGATCATTAACTTAAACTACTCCTTTATCCTCAGTAATATGTGTTTATGATTCCTTTTCTCCTTTCAGATCATTAAAGAGCTCCTGGCTCAGCCAGAGGGATCTCTCATCTGCTTCCTCTATTTCCTTCGTGTATATATAATCTGTCTTTGTATATTTGATAACAAAAAGTATAGTTTTGATAATGGGAGTATTTTCAAACTGTATGTTCAGAATAGTTGAAATGTTGTTTACTGTGTTTCTGTACTTACAAGAATATATTCTTTAAATAATCTATTAAATATACTACTTTGTTTTTTCAGATTAACAAAAGTCAAGACAGATTTTGAAGTGTACACACAAAGATGAAATTATCTCATGGCATTTATGATAGCAGAAACAGCAAAAGATTCAGCTTTCAGCAAACCAAATCACTTACATTACCAAGTTTTTAGTTGTTTGAGCTTTGCCAGTAAGCTCTTCTGCACTTGACCTTTTGGTTGGGAAGTATTCCAACAGTGGTATATCCAATTGGATTGCATTTTGTTTTCCTAAAGGTTGATAAGTCTCCACAGTAATTGGAAGATATTTCCTCTCAAAGAGACAGACACTGTCAATCACACCATCAGTTTCAACTTTGGTTTATACAAGACACCTGGTCTTGGTAGTTGTAGAGCCTGGAATTCAGTAAGAACCAGCATCTGGGAGATGTTGCCTTCATCAATCCCTCTGATGATGCTGTCACTGCTAGTTCTTGTCCCTATATTAGCCCTGTTTCATAGCACTACCTATTTACTGTCTCCAACATCTCTCTTGGCTTGTTTGCTCCTACTTACATTTTCTTTTCAAGAGACACCTGAGTTTTTTGAAGTCGATTATCCTATATTTTACTCATTCTTCCAATTAATTAAAATATGAGCTATAATAGCTGTTTTCCCAATTATTTTTGTCTCTCCAGATTCTCAATCAATTCTTCACTATTAATTAAACTTGAATCTGACATAGCTGCTCATTGGATCAATAAAAGGAAAGACCTGGCCATCCTTATTTTCTTCTCGGAGCTCCTATTACAACATTGAATAAACTGGACTTCTTCTTCCCAAATCCAAAGTAAACGTACTTCTTATGGAATGTAACACTTCCTTTTTTTTTTTTCCTGCCTTTACAAAATTAATCATACCCCTCAGGCCAGTTCTGCAGTTCTGTGATTTGTCCCACAAAGAAATGATGAAAACAATCTGTCTGTAACTTTTGTTGTTTAGTAGGACAGATAAAACATTCTGTCTCAAGAGAAAATAATTTCACAAAGAATTCCAGAGTAGAAGTATGTATACCAGGATCTAGCAGAGCTTTGAAATACAGGCAGCAACTTGCTTGAGTCAGGAAATAATTTGAAAGCTACAGAGTGTGGGCAACAGTTATTTTTTAGACAGCCGAAACAAGTTTCTTCTCTATAAGAAAAATTTTATCATTCAGCAGCAGACACTTTACTTGAGAATTTTTGCCTAGTAGTGTTATATGGATTTCCAAAGCTTTATATAATATCTCCCCATTTATCATGATGCTGTTTGCAAATGCAGTTAAGTCGAGAAAGCATTGCTACAGTATTTTGTGTGAATTTATTCCTATTCTTTCACACTCTTTCAAGAGCTAATCAAGAAGTGTGTCTATTCCTACTCTGATTACATAGTTTTGTTAAATTTAGTCTACTCTTGTTTCCACAAGTGACAATGTTTACACTGGACATTAAGACAGCACAGATATATTTCTTCATAACAAATTCTCAATAGGTTTTGATTCCACTAGCCTTAATCCTTTACATACTTATATACATAGTTTAGGAACTTCTTTGGCTCTGCTCATAAGTGAATGGACTGAGATAAAGAAAAAAGAGAGAGAGACTAGTTGACATGTAACCTTACCAAAGAAAAGGGAGATGTGTAACCTAAATAATTTTCCAAAGCAAGAAGTAATAATATTAGTGATTCCAATGATTGAAGGAAAAGTGTATTAACTATTATGGGTCTGATAAATCACTCTGGGAAAAAAAAAAAAAAGGGAAAACCCCAAACTCGGGGAACATTGCCTTCATCTTGCAGTTCCTAAATGATTCATTTCTTCTTCAAAAGATCACAAACACAGTGCTTCTTGTTTTCTGAGAACTAACTTTTGGTGGTGGGATCTGCAGAGGAAGAATGCTGAGCCTCCTCATCTGGGACGGAGGGCACTGGGAAGGCTGCTTTGTGTATCAGATGAGATATATAAAATTATCTGCAAGACTGTCTCCTGGGCAGTTCAGAATGGACATTCAATGGACATTCATTATAAATTTTTTCTCAGTATTCCTCAGTTCATCATGCATAAAATGGAACATAAAGAAAAAAATCAGTTTAAGAAATGCTCTTAAACATTGGAGTTCAATAAGCTGTGAGGCTAATAATAACTACAGATGCTGTTTGACTGCTGAGACAATGGAATATTGTATAGATGCATGTTAGTGAGCAGCCACCATCATGAATTCTGAGTGAAGTCAGAACCCTGTGGAAAATAGAATCAGATCATGTAATTAAGTCCAGGAAAGCTATGGTGGCAAATTGAAGTACCCCAGGAAGCTTTAGTTCTTGCAGTTCCTAATTATTGAAGGCTCACTT
Source organism: Chloroceryle amazona (assembly GCA_027560015.1). NCBI lineage: Eukaryota > Metazoa > Chordata > Aves > Coraciiformes > Cerylidae > Chloroceryle > Chloroceryle amazona. The sequence continues at coordinate 165,402 of JANHFX010016961.1, read as the reverse complement.
AGGAAAATAATGCTCTTTAATGTTTTTTTTCTGTGTGTATGGATAATACATATTTGAAGCTGGCTGGTTGTTGTCTATGATTGAAAGACTAATTAATTGTCATGTTTTCTACAAATTTTAATTGGATTTTTTTGTTTTCAATTTACTTCTTATGTAACTGTATCTTTTAGTACCTTTCCAGAATATCAAGTAGTTTATTCTAATTTTCACTGTAAGCAATAGATTTCATCCAAAAGAAAAGAAAATTTTAAAAAAATACAAAAACAAAAACAAAACCAAAACCAAACAAACAAAAAAAAAACAAACCACAAAACAAAACACACCACAAAAAAAAACCCTAACAAGCAACAACACAGCCAGTATTTCAGTAGTACCTGCAAGCAGCTGTGGACACATACTTGAGCCTGAACACTCCAATTTATTAACCTAGAAATACATATAAACTTTCCTTCAAAGAAAATGCTGAATATGGAAAGGCATGCCTTTCCTTATTGTCCCCTCCAAAGAGGGCCGTTGCGACTGCTTGTGTCAGCTTAGGAAGCTTGGCAATTGGTTGACAGTGTACAGCTGCCTGGACCAGACAACTATGTAGAGGAAGATGAGATTCTCTCTACCACTTCAGCTAGGAGCATATGCTGTTTCCCTGACATCTGTTTATCCTATGGGGGAACCATGCACACCATAATCAAAAACAGAGAAAGCTGAAAGAGGAGCATTACAGAAAACCTGCCAAAGTGAAATAGTGGGTCCAGGAAATGTTCTTGTAGCAACCTCATCATGATGTGTAGTACAAACCTAAACCCAACTAGGTCATTGTGCATAAAATAGCAAAGAAACTCAGAATGTGGGAAAGTATCAAGGGTACGCTTCAGAGAGCATAGTTCATTGTATCTCTTGCCTCTGACAGGCTGACTGTTCCTCTGCCTGTAGCCATGTCTGAAATACTCTGTAAGACTGAAACACAAGTCAGAGGATATGTCCAGTGAAGCCAACTGCTTCCTCCAACAAAGCAGTGCAAAAGAGACATCAAAAAGTTCTTACTGAAACTTCATGTTAGAAATACCTTTCCTACCTCTCCTGGTTTGAGTTAGAACACAACTAATTCTGTTCAGTGACTTTACTTTTTAGTTCAGTCTCTTCTAACTGCACTTTCTGAAGTTAAGGGCATATTTTTGCAGTGTCTGCTTCTAGCAGTGATAATGCTCAATGTTTAGAGTTAGTACTAAGGATTGGAGTGCAGACCAAGGACACTGCTGGATCTTGTGTACCACATTGGGGGTACAGAAAGTAAAAGGTGGCACCTGCAGGGAGGAGCGGACAGGGCAGGTGACCCTAAACTGACCAATGAAGTATTCCATCCCATACACGTCATATTCAGTATAAAGCTGAGGGAACATGAGGGTCAATCTCTCTTTCTTCAGTAGCTCGTGACTTTTAAGAACTCTGTCGGTTGTGTCTTCAATCCCAATCCTTATGTTCCTGAATCAACTTCCAGAATCCACCTCCTGAATCCAGTTCCCATTTGCTGTTGAGTCAGGCCTGGGAGTTCCCCAGTGCCTGCTCAAAAACATCAGTGATGATGGTGACATAACTGCCATAGGGGGGATTGCGTTAGATATTGGGTTTGTATGTATTTTATTTTATTATTATTATATGTTATTGTTTTCATTGAAGTTGTTTTGTTTTCTTTTCAAATTGATGAGTCTCCCTCCATTATTCTCTTTTTTCTTCCACTTTGGGAAGGGGGAGGGGTTAATAGAGAACATCTGTCAGGCCAAGCCCTAACCCTTGATACTACTGGACTGTGTGGGCAACATGAGTAATAGGCTCTCCTTGTGTCTCACTTATATACTCTTTTCACCCAGAATGGCTCCACAGTAATTTCATGGAATCTCAGCAGTATACAGCTTGCTTTACTTTTCATCAAAATAGGAAATTCTTTATTTAAATAAGTGTTAATTTTTATTTACGAGACTTCAGAATTGAAATGTTGTCATAACCGTGTTTAAATGTTTACTAGAATTTTCATATATGTTTTAAAATATTTAAGATATGTCACATTGGGAAAGGCTAGAAATCATGTGGAATTTTCTCCACTTTCCTTGGTGGTCTTAGGGAGCTGCTGATTCAGTGAGCCACTTTTCACTGGTTATGTTACTTGGATTCTTCTACCTGGCATTTCTCCTCCAGTCCTCACTGGTGTCTTTGTAGTGATTAGCTTTTGATAAAATAACCTAACACACTGGAAAAAGCTTCACCTCATCCACAACATGTAAATAATAATGCTTTGTGGAAAAGGGGTTTTTTTCATCTTTTGAAAGATGCTGTCAGTAGACTTCTGGGTTGAGATTTTTAGTAAAAACAAGTACAAAAGACTACCTTTTAACATAGAGAGATTTGTCAGAAGTGTTTTAGCAACTGAGAATTGATTAGTATGAAAGGTAAGAGACCCTCTCTCCTTTCTTTTGCAGTCTTCTTTAGTGGGTGAATATGTAACCCGGTGGCTAATACATTGTTCTGCCGAATTTCTGACTCCTTGGACACTTTCCATGGCTGCAGAATCACTCAATGTTCATGATTAACTCTTGCTATCTAAGCTTCTGGTGGTCTGACCCTGGCTGGATGCTAGGTGCCCACTGAGCCACATTATCACTTTCCTCCCGCCTCTCAGCTGGACCAAGGGGAGAGAGAAAAGGATGAAACTCATGAGCTAAGACAAAAGCAGTTTAATGAAGAAGCAAAGCAATGCCATGCATAGGAGCAAAATAAAACAAAGATTTATTCCCTACTTCCCATCAGCAGGCGATGTCTGACTCTTTTCAGGAAGCAGGGCTCCAAACACAGCGGTTTCTCCAGAGGACAAGCTGATGCCCACTCCTCCTTCTTTTCCTAGCTTTTATACTTCAGCTGACGTCATATGGTATGGAATATCCCTTTGGTCAGTTTGGGTCAGTTGTCCCAATTTTGTTCCCTCCCAAGATCTTGTCCACCCCATCCCACTGAAGGGGAACTTTGAAAAACAGCCTTGGTGCTGTGCGGGCCCTGCCCAGCAGAAGGCACAACACGGGTGTGATATCAGCACCTTTCCAGCTCTCAATGCAAAGCACAACACTGGGAGGGCTGCTACGAGGAAAATTAACTCCAGCTCAGTCAGACCCAATACCAAGCTGTATGTAAGCTGTATCACCTTATACAATGACATTTCAAGGCCCTTTACACAGAATCACAGAATGTTAAGAGATGCAAGGGACCTTGAAAGATTGAGTCCAACACCCCTGCCAGAGTGCAACCAACTAGAGCAGGTCACATAGGAACCCATCCAGGTGGGTTTTAAATGTCTTCAGAGAAGGAGACTCCACAACCCTTCTGGGCAGCCTGCTCCACTGCTCTGTTGCCCTCACGGTGAAAAAGTTTTTCCTTATGTTTTTGTGGAATCTCTTATGCTCCAGCACAAGATGCTTGCTCATTGAACACTGTGATGTCTTATGCTGATCAAAATGAGAGCTGATCAAAATGAAAGCACAAAGGGGAAGTGAACGTTCAGTTCTGATTTAGGGAGGAGAGTTAGCATCCCTAGCAGAGTTGGCCATAAAGCACAGGGAAGACTGGTATACCTGGAGAGGAAATGGCAGTAAATCTGGCCACATGTACTTTCAGAGAATGTAGGCTGCAATCAGGTCTATTCAGACTTCTTTAGCGAGTAGAAAGTGGGCTTCATGAAAAAATCTGTTTGGTTTAATACTGAAAAGTGTGGAAGGCAAACACTGTGTGTACCAAACTCAAGATGAACAAACATCTGAGCAGCTATTCTAACCATAATATTACTAGTCATATATAAAAATGGGTGAAAGCTTGCAAATCTGTGAGAATTTCTGATAGTCTGAAATTTTCATTCTAAATTCTAGGGAAGGTAAGTATTTCTATTATTTCTCTGCAATGAATGTTAAGAAAGTATTTTGATTTGTAAAAAATGTTCAAAAATCTTTGAAAGTTGTTCTGTATATTAAATTTTTTTAAAAAAAAAGACACTCCTCCTGGGATGGAAAGGTCCACTGAAAGCATTGACACAAGCATACACAAAACTTAAATACACCCTATGTGTATTCTGATGTTAATAATGGACATATTTAATAACGCATCCAATGATGGGCTTTATTTCGTAACAAGAACAGTTTCTGGGAAAAATGCTAGAAAAAATTACTCCAGGTTCAGGAGTATGAGATTTGGTTTTTATCTATACTTTAAATATCCAAATTCTGTGATATCAGAATATTTGTATTTTCCAAAAATACATTACTGGCCTGAAAATATTGTATTACTGACAATGAACTGTTATCAAAACATGAAAGTATAAAGTAGAGCAAAGTTTTTGTTTATATACAAGCTATTAAAGCTAGTTCCTGAGACAATGAGTTAGATATGGTTAGAGCAGGACCAGAGTGTAGAATGGGAACAGTATGAATATTAGTTACAAACGTATGTTAGCACACACTTGTGCTGTACTATCTCAAGTCCATGTTGAAGTGAGTTTTCTGTGTCTGCTGTGCTCAAATTCTAAACTTAATGCATCTATGAGAAACAAGGGTGGGAAGGAGGTTGTTATTTGTTCAGTTGCTTAGAGTTTTTTTTACAGTTGTGCAGTGTATGGACAAATTTCTGGCAAAAGCTCTAATGCTTACTGTAAAAATATTCCTATGTATTCAGCACTCACACCTGACTTGTGAACTAGTGCAAAAAAAGTGTTAGCATCTTTCAAACATTTCTTTAGTTTATAGGAGAGGAATACCAACTCTAGAAAGCAACCGTATTACTTTACAAAGTGTACATGGAATATTATCATAATATACACAAAGATTCATAAACTGAGGCAAATGAAGATTAATTTTATTCTGGTTTATAGAAAAACATGAATGTATATGAGTTTTACAGAATGGGCAAAGCATACATATGCAGCAAAGAATAAATAGTAGAAAGACCAAGTATAGTTAAGTGGTAAGATTTTTATTTAAATGTGGTTATGAGGTAGGCAAAAAAGTCAGTAAAGTCAGACACGATAAACTTTCTTATTAGGAATAAGTGATTTCTGATCATTCGGAAAGTGGGGAGGGAGGGAGGGAGGGACAGATTTTGAAAACTGTGGTGGATGGTGGATTAAAGAGATAGAGTGAATGTTCAAGGATGAGCTCTGTGATGCTTTGAAGCCATTTAGTAGCTTTGTGTATGAGACACATGAAAGGAGAAATCTTTTTAAAAAATCAAAATAACTAAAAATTCTGGCCTGAGACAAAGGGTAGATATGTGTGCTGGTGTTCAATGGGGAGGCAGCTGGAATGAATTAATCATCTAATGTCAGGTTTTGCAATTTTGATTTTTGTATGAGAATGAGTTGTACAAAGCAATCTACATAAGGGAGAGAAGTAAGGGTGTAACTCATCAGACCTCAAGTTTAAGATAAGGTATAATTGTGCCGTAGAACTGCCTGTTTATCATCACTGACTTTCAAGGGAACCTAGCTGATGTATTAGACATCTGTAGCTGGCTGGTGAAACACTCTGTTCCTCTTCATCCTGTCCTTCCTATGATTTGCATTTATGTAGTTCACCTTTGTAACCTAAGGAGAAAAAGTGTATGAGGCTAAGAGAATTGGTGCTGAAATTTTCTTGTCATTTCAGCTCCTTAATGAGGGCACTGTATCAAAACTGAATCATATGCTACAGTATACTAAGTTTCGTTAGCTTTCCTTCTGAAATGGATGTCAGAACTTCTCAAGCAGAATACTCCCAGTCTCTTTCCCTCTCTAAATTTTCTGGTTTCACTATGTTGTGTCTGCCTCTTGCTGTTCTTATTATTTCTTTTCTCACACATTGATTTAAGAGTATATGGTACCACTGCCAGTGAAATGTGGAGAATTAAAAATGGCTGTTCTCGGTAATCCCAGTTGCTAAAAATATTACCCACTTATGCACCCATGCTGCTATAGATAGTCACTTTAGGATGTCATTACTGGGATTTCCAGCTTGGAATTCAACAGAGATGCTGGGGACAGTGTGAGTAGAAATGGACCCACCTGCCAGACTTCTCCCCTCTCTCTTGTACAGCACAATGTGAGGACAAGGATTGAAAAAGATGTCCTGGCTGTGGAGCCCAGTATGCTGCTGTCACAGGCAACTATGTCATGTAAAGCGATAAAGGTACACTGCTAAACTGTGGTAGAGTCTTTCGCAAATCTGTGTAGTGAGATGTTCAGTGTTGCACAGGTGTTGACTGAAGGGAATGATGTGCAAGAGGCTAGAGAGGTGATAAATTTATTACTAGAGTAACTAGGAATTAGAAAGTAAGAAGCTGGGGTGGATGCACTTTGTGAAAAGCAATGAAAGCGCAAGAGCAATGTACTGGAAAGATTTGTCTTGGCAGAGAGCAGGCAGGGTGAATGTATATGCAAACCTTAAATGCTCTGAACTGATTCACCTTTGATCACTGTGGCAAACAAAGCTTGTAAATACATTCAGTTACTGAGTTTATATCTGATTATTCATCAGTTGTAGTGAACTGGGAAATAGCATATTTATCACAACTTTTCTGCACATAAAGTCACTATGATAGTTCTGCATTACTGGCGAGCTTTTGTGAATGTGAAACATGAGGATAGAAATAAGAATTATACCTTTCAAATGCATGAATAATTTGTTAATTTTCATTACTTAGTTCATATGCATCACACACAAACACCCTGCCCTCAATCTGAAGATCTTCAAAGAAACTTTGCATTTTCCTAGCATTTCACCTTCTTAAACTACCTTTCAGAGGGTTAAGGCAAGAAAACCTCTTAAATAAAGAAAATTTCTTGGTAACAGGATTGGGCTTTGCATTTAACAAGTACTGACCAATGGAAGGCCTTTTATTTTATTTTATTTTATTTTTTGGATGACCTATTCTAGTGTAATAATGTATTTCTGCTGTTGGAGTTGTACATTTTGATTCTCATTGAACATGAACTTAGGGAGAATATAAATACATATTATGCAAAAAAAAAAAAGGTAAAACTGGGCTTCTGAGAGGTTCAGTGTTATTGTTTAATAACACAACTCTCTACCCATGTTCTCTACAGTTCACAAATGTTAAGCTCACTTGGTACTATTCTTGAACCGTCTGTTCAGTCTTTCAGTTGTAAAACCAAGACACAGTTACATTTTATCATTTGCTTGAGTACTTCTCTTAAACTGTGTCCCCCTAAAATAAAGACTTCCATATTCCATATTAAAAAAATAAAAAATAAAAAAATCCTCTTTTTTTCTCCTGCTTTGCAAAGAAATTTGAAATGTAGCACTGATTCTATTTTTAAACATGTCAGCATGAGCCTATGGGGAATAACTGAGTATAAATATCACTGACAAGTAAACAAGTGTCTGACCCAGTCTGGGGTATATCAGTGTAGGAAATGTCTAAATACTAAAAAAACCACACACACCCCAAAAAAACAAGAAAAACAATCAAACAAAAACCATTAAGAAGTGTGATACTACAAATATATTTTTTCAATGTGACCTATTTATTTCTGAATTGCTGATCACTAATCTCATTATTAATTTGTCTTTTTCAGAATGTCAGAATGTTGAAAGGTGATGGAGTAAGAGAAAATGCTTGAGATCAAGGAGACAATAGTGTTTATAGTGTCTCTCTTTTTCTAACAGCATGAACAGATATATTTTTTCTATTTCATAGAATCACAGAATAGTTTGGGTTGAAAGTGACCTTAAAGATCATCCAGTTCCAGTCCCCCTGCCATGGGCAGGGACACCTTCCACTAGATCAGGTTTCTCAGAGCCCCATCCAGCCTGGTCTTGAACACTTCCAGGGAGGGGACATCCAAAACTTCCCTGGGAAACCTGTTCCAGTGTCTCACCACCTTCAGAGTGAAGAACTTTTTCCTAATTTCTAATCTAAATCTCCTCTCTTCTAGTCTGAAGCCATCACCCCTCATCCTATCACTACAAGCTCTTGTAAAAAGTCCCTCTCCAGCTTTCCTGTAGTTCCCCTTTGGGTACTGGAAGGACACAATAAGGTTTCTTTGGAGCCTTGTCTTCTCCAGTCTGAACAACCACCTTGTCCTCAGAGGAGAGGTGTTCCAGGCATCTGATCATCTTCATGGCCCTCCTCTGGACTCCAACAGATCCATGTCCTTCTTGTGTTGGGGGGTCCAGAGCTGGACTCGGTATTCCAGATGGGGTCTCACAAGAGCAGAACAGAGGGACAGTATTACTTCCCTCAATCCACTGGCCATGCTTCTTTTAATGCAGCCCAGGATATAGCTGGATTATAGGATTTATATATCTGCTGCTTAAATCTACATAGGAAAGGATCAATATTGTTCATTGGCCTAACAAGTCTGTCAAAATAGAAAATTTGGTGTGAAGTACAGGATTTGGGCTGGTTCCCTGCTTGTTGGTGATCTGCAGATCTTATGCAATGTTTTCATTGTGTACATTTCTTACTCCTTTTATTTCCATGTTTCTTTGTCTTTACATTTTTACATTAACAGCAGTTGTTCACAGCCATGTACATTGTCAACCATTCATCTGTATTCCTTGTGATCTGCAAATCCCACAGCTGAAAGTTGTATCAGATGCTTTAAAGCTGATTCCTCCCTATTCACATTACTCCTCTTCTCTTTGAAGTGCTTCTGTTCATTGCAGGGTCTGAAGAAAGACAACAGCCTGAAACAATCCCATGATTCTGGGACCCTGACTTCTAATTATTTTGGATTTTCTTTCCCATAGAGATCTATTGTTTGATTCCTAGAAAGCCCCATTACTCATGCAAACAGCACAAAGAACTCAAATCCTGTGACAACATGCTACAGCAACTGGGATTAACATGTATGTCCAGTTCAGCTTTAAATTTTAACAAACATTTCTATTAAAAAAAATATTAGAAGTTTGGCACACAGTCGCCAGCTCACTGTCCCTTCTAAGGAAAAATCTTAAAAGTAGAAATATATTATTTCTAAAAAGCCAGGTTTAGAAACATAAGTATTGTGGAAAATAATTGAGTGCAGAAATACTCTGTGTACAAGAGCTTGTGGACTGGTGAACCAAGTACGTTGAGGCTGTGTGACTGTTTACATGCCTAATGAAAATGACCCCATTGCTCTCATGGGTAAATACTTCCTGCCACCCTCAAGAGAAATTTTTGTCACCTTCCAAAGGGCAAAAAGTTGGCACAATGTTTCCTATAGCTACCTCTAAACTTTCAAGCTTCGAGTTTAGATGCAGTTTTTAGCCCTCTGGGTTCCCTGGTTTCCAGGGCAAGGACAGTCAGGTTTGTGACATGGTAACAAGCCACAGAATGCTTTGGCCAAGTCTCTGTTCTGGGTGTCTTTACACGTCAGGTGCTCAGAGGATATTATATAGTGTGGTTATAATTCAATTTACATGCAGCCAACATGGACTTATTAGTCTTAAAAAAATAAATCAAACTTAAAACTTACTAAGATTTGAAAACTCTGAAGCATCTAGATTTCAGGCTAATATCCTATGTCCTGGTATATAAGCTTAAATGCAAGATATTAATAAATTATGCTAACTCCCTTTAGGCTACTTAGCCACCAAATTTGTGTTGCTTTTATTTATTTTTTTTTTAAACTAATGTTAGGCAGACTACTATTTCAGATAATGTAAAATGTATGAGGCTTTAGAGAGGTTAAGTTTCTAAGCAGCTTTCAAGGCCCTAGATAATTTTAATGCTGCCTCATTCAAAGAAGAAAGGAAAGAGGAAGGGAGAGGAGAGGAGAGGGAAGGAGAGGAGAGGAGGG
>JANHFX010016961.1:131887-155491 GCA_027560015.1 Chloroceryle amazona | reverse complement strand
AGGAAAGGAAAGGAAAGGAAAGGAAAGGAAAGGAAAGGAAAGGAAAGGAAAGGAAAGGAAAGGAGGAAAGGAAAGGAGGAGGAAAGGAAAGGAAAGGAGAAGAAATCCTGGAAAGAGTTTGAACCAATAGCTAAGAGACTGAAGGTGAGACCATAAAAGAAAAAGGTTATGAAGACCAGGATCTGCTCTAGTTAATGTGTTCTGTCTGAGTCACACTTACCTCTTCTTTTGAGCCTGTATTTCACATGATCAATAGAGCACTCAGACACATCCACTTTTTAGTGAAAAAGCCCTTGTATTACAAACTGGATGAAGGATATACTACTCTCTAAAGATCACCTGTGTATCACTCTTAAGCTTTCGAAGTTTGAGTGAAGTGCTGGTGCTGCTGAATGAAGTAGGGCTTTTTCTGCTGGTTCAAATGCCTACTGTAAAAAAAATCTTTAGTTTTTTCACAGGTGATCAAAATTGTGCAACAGGAAGACTGACAGAGTGACAGCATTGCTGGGACACTTGTGCTATAGCCCTTGGAAAAACAAAGATGTAAAATTGTTTCTTTAAAAATTCAATATAGTAGAAAGTGTATTTGTAAATATATATTATCAACAATATTTTTTTATCAAAGAAGCCTGGAAAATCTCAAGCCTGGTGGGTGAATATTTTAAAATGAGGTTGTGCAAACAGGAACTAGATTGGAAAGTACTTACAACCTCAAATGCAGCAGATTCTGCCATTACAAACACTGTAATATTTTCCAGAAATTTAATTCTACTGCTTCCTGTTCTGAAAAGATTTCAAGAACAGTCTAGCTAGTAGGGTTTTTTTCTCATGGTACAATGGGCTGCACGTAGACAAGGTTCATATTTCTGAACTGACATTAGTCAAGACCTTGACTAAATAGTACGGCATTCCACAAGTGTCTGTGCAGTTTATGGTGCATTATAGATTACTCTGGCTATGGACTGTTGCTTCCTTGCCATAAGGGCTAGGAGAAGTAATGAAATGGGATACAAAAAGCAAAACAATAAGATAACTTATAATTTATGTAATCAATAAACCATTAATAAATTGTTAAAAGACTCTACTTACCGGAAGATTATATAGCTTGTGATAACTTTTTCACATATCCTACGTAAAAGAGTCTCTGCAGGCTCAAAATTGAATTAGGCTGTCACTCCTGGGATCCCCTTTGTCTTATCTTTGTTCATTGTTTTACAATCACAGTTGTAATCCAACCAACAGGAGGCGATAAATTCCAAAGGATAAATTGTCTTTTAATTTCTGCTTCTGGAGTGCCCAGCACAGAAGGACATCAAATAAAAATGAAACAATTGATGTTAGTAAAAACTGATAAACAGCCCAGCATTCCATCAGCAACATCCTGCACTGGCATGTATTTTCAACATTTTCTCTTTTTGTTCCTTTTTCCAAATATAAAGCAAAAGATAAAAAGCACGGGAGTGAAATATGGTGGGACCTAGGAAATTACTGGAAAAAATTGCTGCTTATTTTAAAATGAAATGTGAAACCTTTAAGAAACAGGAAATAGTATTTTGGGGCACATTCAAAAAAATGGAGCATTGCAGATAAATTCAGAATGTTTGACAGAGAGACTGAAAGGAAAACAAATGCCTTTGCATATAGTTTTACAATATGTTTGTAAGGCACTATGTGTGTACTGAATAGCTAATAACTCTTATTTGTTAAGGACTTTTTCTCCAAGGTCACCTTTCCGTGTTGTTTGCATAGCATTCATCTGTAAGTGTTTGGGGAATATATTACATTATAGTACCCAATGCATAAACTTTTGCTTTTTACGTCATTTATAATCCCACTGGTGGGACCGATATATTAAAACTCTGGTTCGTTACCTTTGTAAGGAAGTTTAAAAGTAAGGCTGGAAATCTACTCTTATGTGAGAATGATAAGACGTGAAATACTGGCTGGACTGCAATCATTACATATTCTGTCAGGGACTTAAGTTCATGAAGGACTTCATACTATATTTTAGCTGTCATTTTAAATGCATTCAGTTTTGTGGCAGAGAGAAGGGGCTTCACTGATGTATCCAAGCTCCTGTTGGGTGCTTTGCTACTAATGAGGATGGGTCTGATTCATATAGGTGGAAAGTATATGTCATATGACAGAAATTTTTATTTTTAATTTTTAACATAGATATAGACACAAACAAAATCCTTTTGATACAGGTGAAATCTAGATTTTTTTTACTTGAACATTCAGAACTCTTTTTGTCCAGGATGCAGTGAATATTTTCCAGGTTTTGCTGCTTGCTTTAGTTTAAAAAGTTACATTTCGGCATAATATCATTAAACAGAATGAAAAGCTAACTAACATTACTGGATTAAATTTGTATATACTCATTAAATAGCAGTTTTCAGTAGAGATTTTTCCAAGTATTTTCTGTAGCTCTGAAGTCTGATCATAGTTTTTTTTTAACAGCTTTTTCTAGTTTACTAGGAGATCTACTACATTCCTGTCAGGATTTGAGCCCAGTTCTCAAATGTACTGATTTGTGAATTGTCTTGTAATTATAAATACTAGTATTTGTGATAGGAATCAGTTCAGCTGTCAGCTGTGTGACAATTCCCTGGTTCATTGTTCTGACATTTCTAGACCTAGTATTTCTTGTTACACCTGTACTGTGTCCCTAGTGAGTTTATGAACTGTGCAGCTGCCCTTGTGTGCTGTTAACAAGTCTCTCATAGAGTTTTCTGTTGTGTGGAGGATTGATACATTTTGATCAGTGAATTTTTCTCATCACAGTGTTGAGGACTAATGTGTTATATGTTTCAAGCTGTGTGCAGCCCTCATCTCAAAATGTAACATAGTTCCTTGGTTTAGCTTGTTTATTTTTTAAATTATTTTTTAAGAGTTCATCCTCATTTTTGTTCCAAAGACTAATTTTTATTAGATGACTAATAATGTTATGTTTAGTAAATGTGATTCATCATCATCTTTGCTCAGTCTGTGTTTTGTGGTAGATGATGTTTCAATCACAGCATGTGCCGCGTGTCCTGTGTGGCTGCCAGTTACAGTACAAAATTTTCCCCTTTTATTTAAATAATTTTGATCTTCCCTGGTGATTAGTTTTGAAAAAAATGCATGGCATTATGCCATCTTGGCACATCCTGGGGTATCTCATGATTCATGTCTAGTGAAGAAAGCTCCAGGATTTTCTGCTGTGTATGCAGTTCAACACTTGTGTGCAGTTTCATGACATAAACTTTATTACTAGACTGTATCTGTCCACATCCAGAACTCTTCACAGTTATGTCTGAGATCTTGCAGAAGGAGAAAAGTTATTAAGAGAATTGGAAAAAGGCAATCACAGTGCTTGACTGTAAACAGAACAAAAAGAATCTGGCAATTGTTGTCAGTTATCATCAATCCTCAGAAAAATTCTAGAGCAAAAAGTCAAATAGACTAGAGGAGAAAAGCACTAGCTGTCATGTATCTTATATTTGATGCAGTACGCCGTCTAGGATACTTTTATTAACAACCTAGATGATGGAATAGAGTCTGAGTTTATTGTATCTTTATATGATCCAAAACTGGGAGAGACAGCTCACACACTGGAGAATGGGATCAGAATTCAAAAATATAATGACAAAGTGGCAAAGCACATGAAAATATAAATCAGGGGTTGTTTACTGCAGTGATACAAAATGAGGACAGATGCTTTGGTATCAATTTTTCAGAAAAATCCAAGCATGAGCCACAGCGCTATGAGAAAAGAAAGCACAAAGTTGAAGTATAGCCGGCAAGATAGTGAAGTCATCCTGAACTGAGGAACAAATGAGGCCTCTGATAGAATAGCCAGCTAAAAACTGAAGTCTGGGGCATTGTACTTCAAGAACCACACAGTGCAGTGGAGATAGTCCAGAAGTAATGAATGAGATGGATTAGAGTTCTGGAAAAGTTGACCTATTTCAGTTTTGGAAAACACTTTAAAATGGCAAAGTCAATGAAGTACTGTCATAGATTTCTTGGTAAGTCATGGAGCTAATCAGACAAACAGCTTTTTGAAACAATGTAGATAGCATTTATCTTACCTGAGGGCTAAGTAGATCAACTAGATGACCTCCCATGGCTCCTTCAAAACCCATTTTTCTATTATTCTGTGACTATTATAGCATAAGTTCAATATTTTGATCTCAGCTGAATTAGACACAAAATAAGTAGTTAATATTTCTTCATGAATCATTACATATATAGAGGTTGACAAAAAAAAAGTCAGGGTGCGGAAGGCTGGCTAATTCTTCAGGTCCAAAGAGAGGCAGTGACCCAGTGCAGGTTGTCCTCTCGTCTATGACGCACAGCTGTATGGAGGCAGAATGCAGAAAAGGCAATCAATGAACCAGGCGTAGGGCCTGCCCAGAGGCTCCAGCCCAGACCAAAAGGAGATGTGGCCAGAAACAGGGCTGGAGACGAGGCTATTACAAAGGTCCAAAGTCCATCCAGGAGCCAAGTCCAAAGACAGGACTGCAGACAGGCTTCGGCTGCCTATGTCCAAAGGGTCCATTGAGGAGACGAGCTACTGGCACCACAGGTCCCTGGACCATCAAAGACATCCACACCCCTACAACATTGCTCAGTCAGGGACTGAGGGCTCTGAAGTGAGCTGCAATAGGGCTCCTTTAGGCAGTAGATGAGGCAAGGCCCCATGGTATGCTGCACAGGCCATTATGGACTGTTAGCACCCTCAGGGTTCTGATAGAAATGGTCTTAAAGGAGTGTGCAAGATTTCCATTTGTTATTTTTGAGGAACCTCAGCTTGATAGACGTTGAGGTGCATTGTAATTCTCATACAACCCCTTTTCTTCAGAAACTGGCGGTTTGAGTTTTGAGCATGCAATTCTGCATTGTTTATGAATGATTTTGGGTTTTATAATTTTTTTAAAATAATTTACGAAGCTAGGAACATTTTACTAAAACTAAATAAGCAATAATAAATGTTAAGAACTTCTATTGACTTGAACAGTTTTGGCAAGCCTAGTATACTTACCCAGATGGAGCTGTCAGTGTTGCTGATGTTGAGATGTTAGCTAGTATCTGTGATAGACACTGGTGGAGAAATTAAAATTCTTCCATTGTCTTCTAGGCAAGTCACTCTTATAGCTTCTTCCTATCATCTATCCTTGTTTATGATTATACCTTATATCAAGGAACATGCTCTTTTCTGATTTTATTACTTATTTTAAACATAGGTTCTACCATTTCTTCCCCATACTAACAAATAAGCTTGAGGAATAAATTAAAAAATAATATAAGAGCAACAGAATCAGGATCTTGGAATAATTTAACTAAGAATCTCACTGGATCTGAATCTATTCTCAAGTATACTAATTTTTCTGAACCCTTAAAACCAGAATATTCTATTATTTTTTTCCCCTCACTGCTGAGCCTATGCCTTCCACACACTACTGTGGTGGTCTTTGAATTTTGTTCCTCTAAATTTAGACTAAATATATAAACAGAATATAGAAGTTTTCTGTTGGCTGATTTATATTCAGCTTGAACTACTTGGTGTCACCTTAACGATAAAACTGCGATAGTGTAACAGGTGCTTATTGTCTGGTTCTTCCTCATTGTTTTTCAGATGTTATGTTTTGGCATATGTTGGTGACTGTCAAGGGGATATTATTGATCTGCTGAGACATCTGCTTCACTCACATTAATATGACTATCCTTTCATGAAAGATGAGTTCTTTATGACTTCCCATTCCTAGCACAGTAATAGTGACCAGGTCTTTGCATCTGGAAATTAACATTATTTAAATTGCACCTCTAAATTATACAGGTTTTGTTTGCTTCTAAATGAGTGCCATTATTTTGTTGGATGTATGGAATCAGAAACTATTAAGGAATAAAGAAATTGAAGATTGAAATAGTTAATTTACTTTTAAAATGCATTTTAATTCATTATCTTTGATATAGCAGAAAACAAGGTAAAACTTTGCCATAAAAGAGGCTTTAGAATATTTTAGGAAATAACCATAAGCCAGAAAAGAACCAATTGACCTTCTTAAAAGAGGAAATGAGTTAGTGGATCCAGGCAATACTATACTTTCAATCTCATTTCTGAAAGAAAAATCTGAACATTTTATTAAGTTAAGGAAGAAAACAAAACTTGATGGGGAAGTGACGTGCTAAATCCAAGAATAGAAAGCTGGCAGCCATAAGTTAAACCGGCATCCAGAACAGTACTTACAGTTTCCTTCCTTTAATTTAATCTGTGATTTTAGAAAGCCTTTCATGTCATCCAACTTGAAAAATGCATTTTTATTTTGAATTAATTTAATGGAGATAGTACAGATTTGAAAACATTTGAAGACAGTTGTACAGTCTAAGTAACGTAACTTCCCTTTCTCTTGAGCTACCAACTGATGTGGTTGGTTGAACTAAAATATTCTTTCTAAAATATCTTTAATTCTGCCTACAAATACATTTTTCTTCAAAAAAATTAATGAGGCTCATCTTTGAATACCAGTTCTGCATTTCGCTGTAGTTCTCCCTATTCATACTCCCTTGTATCTTTGAACTAGAAAGTATCTAGTAAATAAACTGGTTTGATAGCTGTGCTCTAGTCTACATGGAACTCAAAAAAGAGGAAAAAAAACATGGCTGAATTTTCTACTCACTTCACTTCTCACCTACCTTATGAGGTGGCTCTTGACTACCTTCTCTCACCTACTGTGGAGAAAGACATTTCTCCTAGAAACTCATGCTACTCTCCGGTGACTACTTAGCAGTGGTTACCTATAATACTGACCCATATATAGGACCTAAAACATATCCAAAAGCTCTGGTGCCTTCCAGATTCATAGGACCGAGTGTGAAATAGGATTAAAGAGGAAAAGAATGAAGTTATGTGTGGAGGAACACAGGCATATGAGAGAGTGAGGTTAGCTAGGGTAGCATTTGGATGATATGAAAAAAGATTGATGACAGTGAAAGGTCTGAGTTTTCAGAGGTGGAGAAACAGTGGCCAAAGACACATGACTAACTGAGTGATCATTGTAAAAATTTCTGTAAAATTCTGTAATCAACCTCCACAATTTTGTGACCATTAGGAAATTACTATGCATATTGCACATGACGTGAACTTTACAAGGTCTTGTACAGACAACACTTTACCTTAGAATGCCAATGATCCAATTGTTAACTATGATTTTAATCCTTAAGAGAATGAAAAGTTAGACCTTGTAAAGAAATAGCACTGAATTCTGTAAAGGAAAAAGAGTTTTCTCTCTTAAGGCAGTGATATCATCTCTCTGGAAAAGGGTATTTTTCCATGGACTTAGAGTAAGAAAAGTTAGAATTTCCAGTGTTCATGACTATAATCTAGTGTTACACCTCAGGTGATACCATCTGAAAATAAATAATTAAATAAACAGATCTTTGGAAGGCTCTGGAATATGATATATAAATTCACAGGTTTTTATGTATGCATAGTTAAGTGGGTAGGTGCAGTTATATTTTATTAGCAGAAGTTCTAGGAGCCCAAGAGAAGGTCCATCACCCTTCTGTCTACACTAAATAAATTTGACTGTGCTATTTTCTTTGCTATCACAGAAATTTCAAATTGTATTAATATAATTATGAGTGCACCGCATTAGGATAGGGTCTTGCTTCCATTGAACTCAATGGAAAAAAATCCCATTGATTTAAATGGTAGCAAGAATGATCCCCAAATATTCCTATTAAGCTGTTCACAAGACGTGCCTTCTTCATGTTAACCAGCAATGAATTTTGTTTGTCAGTGCAGCTGATCATTTCACATTAAAATAACAATAAACAGATGTGATAACAGCCTCCCGTTTTTCATTCCTTTAGTCAAATGCTTGATATGCTGGACTGTGTGATTTCCTCATTTAATGAACTGCCAGGTGAAGATGCAAATGCTGTAACTGACACAAATCAAAAATGTTGACAAAAAAATCTTTAATATCATTTTTAAAATGTTGTTTAGTGAAAGATGGTTTGCTCATTGGTTTCCTTTTTCAGACAAATTGTTTGTTGAGTTCTGTATGTTGACATTTACCTTGTACTTTTGAGAGAAGGAGGTGGAAGAAGGAGGATAGTGCAAACACACGTGCTACATAAATGAATAAGTACAATAATTCAGATCAGTAGAGTAGCATCAGGGCTCCTTTAATATAAATTAATCAAAAATCACAGGCATCATTCCACTCTTCTCCCTAACTGTCACGTATTCAAGAGATCTTTTTGCTTCTGTAGAATATGAATTCCAGTAAATCCAAATTACTGTCTTCTCGCATGTGTAAGTAACTCATGGAACCCTTTACATATTTAAGCAGGGAAAAGAGCACATGTTCCTTATCTTCCTTTTCTTCCATGGTGAGTGCTGCCTAAGGCTTTTTCATCTGTCTCTTTTGACCTCTTTACTCACCATGTTGCTTTTGAGGACACTTAGCAAGCTGTATTCATTTCCATTAACCAACTGTTCAGAAGGAAAGTACAAGGAAAAATGTAATATTAAGATGACATGGCAGTAAAATTGTTACAGTGGTTCTGCTGGCAACTGATACTTTTTTTCAAATGCCAACAATGTTCATTGTCATTCTATTTATTTTTTTTTCACCATAAAATTCTAGTGACTTGGTATGTTGCTAACTACATAATGCTCTTCATGGATTCTTTCCTATAGTACCATCCCTTAGAGTAACAACCTCTGTTACTGAAAAAAACCCAACAGACTAAGAAACTGTGTAGCATAGAAAAACAGCTCTAAAACAGCCATCATACTGCAAAAAGCGATCCCTGAAAGTATCTTCTTATGTGGCTTTTGAAATTAAAGCCAGTACACAGTTTTAGACACCATGGAATGTGATGCATGGAGATGACAAAAAATCACTATGTCTTTCCAAAAGGCAGAGCCACTGGCATGGAATCACAGAATCATAGAACTGCTTTGGTTGGAAAAGATCTTTAAGATCATCTGTTCTAACCATTAACCTAGCACTTCCAAATCCACCATGAAACCATGTCATTAATCACGATGTCTACATAGTTTTTAAATACCTCCAGGGATGGTGAATCCACCAGTTCCCTGGGCAACCTGTTCCAGTGCTTAATAACCCTTTTTGGGGTTCTCGGGTAAAGAATTTTTTCCTAATGTCCAATCTAAACCTCCTCTGGAGCAACTTGAGGCCATTTCCTCTTTTCCTATCACTTGTTACTTGGGAGAAGAGACTGACCCCCACCTTGCTACAACCTCCTTTCAGGTAGTTGTAGAGAGTGATAAGGTCTCAAGCCTCCTTTACTCCAGGCTAAACAACCCCAATTCCCTCAGCTGCTTCTCCTAAGACTTGCTCTCTAGATGCCTCACGAGCTTTGTTGCCCTTCTTTAGACATGCTCCAGCACCACAATGTCCTTCTTCTATTGATGAAGCCAAAATGGAGCACAGTATTCGAGATGCAGCCTCATCAGTGTCGAACAGAGGAAGACAATCACATCCCTCATCCAGCTGGCCACATTATTTCTGATAAAGGCCAGGATGCTGCTGGCCTTCTTGGCCACCTGATCACACTGCTGGCTCATATTCAGCTGGCTGTTGACCAGAACCATGTCCTTTTGCACTGAGCAATTTTCCAGCCACTCTTCCCCAGCCCTGTGGCATTGCAAGGGGTTGTTGTGACCCAAGTTCAGGACCTGGCTCTTGGCCATGTTGAACCCCATAACAGCTGGACTCAGCCCATGGATCCATATCCCTCTTTAGAGACACCCTACCCTCAACAAATCAACAAACCTGGCCAACTTGGTATCATCTGAAAACTTACTCAATCCCCTCATCCAGATCATTAACAAAGATGTTAAACAGAACAGGCCCCATACGGAGCCCCAGGGAACTCCACTTGTGACCAGTAGCCAACTGGATTTCATTCCATTCACCACCACTCCTTAGGCCTTACCGTCCAGACAGTTTTTTACCCGCCAAACAGTACACCAGTCCAAGCCATAAGGACCCGGTTTCTTCAGTAGAATACTGTAGGAAACAATCTCTAAGGCTTTACTAAAGTCCAGGTAGGCATCACCCACACCTCTCTCTCATCCACTAAGAGGGACACCTTGTCTTAGAAGGAGATCATCTTAGTCAAATAGGACCTGCCTTTCCTAAACCAGTGCTGACTGGGCCTTATCATCTGGTGTCCTGTATGTGTTGTGTGATGGTTCTCAAGATGATTTGCTCCATAATCTTCCGTGAAGTCAAACTGACAAATCTGTAGTTCCATGAATCCTCCTTCTGGCCCTTCTTGTAGATGGGCATCACATTTGCTAATGTCCAGTGAACTAGGACCTCCTGCTTAGCCAAGGGTGCTGGTAAATGATGGAAAGTGGTTTGGTGAGCACTTCCACATCTCCTGCAGTACCCTTGGGTGAATCCTACCCAGCCCCATAGACTTAGGTGTGTCTAAGTGGTGTAGTAGATCACTGACCATTTCCTCCTGGATTATGGGAGTTTCCCTCAGAGTCACAGCCTTCTTCAGGCACAGCCATGTGCTCTGACAGTGTGAGATCCTCCACAGGCTGCAGACAGTATTCTGCTCCAACATTAACTTCCATGGGCTGCAGAGAGTATCCTGCCATCTCACCATGGACCACAGCAGAATGGCTCCTCTGAAATGCCTTCCCTGCTCCTTCCTCACTGATACGGGTGTCCGCATGACTGTTTCTCTCACACCCCACACCTCTCTCTACTGCAAGTTTTTCCCCTCTTAAATAAGTAATCACAGATAATTGATTCACTGTATGTCTTGGCTTTGGCCAGAGATGGGTCCAACTTTGAGATGCGGGAGCTTCTAGATGTTTCTTACAGGTGCCACTCCCATAGCCCATCATCCGCCTACCAAAATCCCACCACACACAAACCCAACACAGAGGGTCATTTCTTCTATTTGACACAACAGGCATTTCTCAGAGAGATAAATGTAAGTGGGAAAGGAGTCATGTTACTGATGCCTGATAACAGCATCTTAGAGGAATTGTACTGTGCTGTTTTAAAAGTGGAGCGTGAAAATATTTATTTATATATGATCAGATTAATCACATGTGTTTTGCTGGCCAGCACCAATGAAATATGCTTACTGAAAACAAAATGCCTATGTTCATAATAATTTGAAAGTCAATGTTAATAACAGCATCTGGCCCAGTTATTTGTACCCCTTTTCAACATGGCATTCTATGTTGTTCAAATACCCATCCTTTTGCAAAAAAAAAAAAAAAAAAGATTTCAATACAAGTTTTTACTAGTAAGTAGCAATTATTTTCTTAGTAATTCCTGAAATTTTTTCTATGTAAATTAGGATTAAAAACTTGTGAAAGAAGACCTGTAAAACTTAGATCCTTAAAAATCTTCCTACATTCTGTTTGCTTGGTAGGTTGTTTTTTTTTCTCCCATGTATCTCTGCTCAGTGTTCAGCTAGATGAGACAGAAAACCTCATTTGCTCAGGTAACAAAAAATGACCCTGAAACAGTACATTATAATTGAATGAGAGTTGAATTGCAGCCTCTTGTTTGCTGACATGTTATAGGTAGATTTACTGTTTCAGGTATAATTACATACTAAAATGCCATCTTTGGTGTTGTGACTCCACCCATTTCTTTTTTAAAGGTTGTGGGAAAAATCTCCTTGTTAAACTTGCTTTTGATTTCCTACTCATGTTCTAAGAGTGTTTTAATTAAAGAGGGAAACATTGACCCCTAGCTATTTGACAGTACAGGTTGGCATTAAAGAATACTGGTGATATACTACAGCAAATGCTACTGTGTTGTACACATTGAAGTAATAATAACTCTAGCCTGAAAACATACAGAAGTATTCCTAGGACCTAATATTAAACTTCTAAGTGCCTAAATTGGACAACTAGTTTAGCTATGGTTCAGGTATCATCAGGAAATCGTGATGGTCTTCCCAAGGCTAGGAGTAGGAGTCTAACCTTTTGTTTCTGGTGAACAGTTTAGGGAGTCTGGGTACCAAAACACAAGCATTGTGAATAGTCCAGGGAGACTCAATTGCAAATTTCACAGTGGACAAAAAAAAAAAAAATAATAAAAAAAAAATTCTTCTACTTGCAGGGCACAATAATCCCTTTCTAGCTATTGATGTGATTTCTGAGAAGCTTTAAAAAAGAAGTTGCATGGCTCATGTATTGTCCTAATCTTCGTTTGCAGTTACTAACATCTCCATGTGTTTTCACTGAGGTTGTAGGTGTCACTCAGGTATGATTTAATAATTATGATGCAGATGTCATTATTTAGAGTGGTAGGATGGTCTCGTATAAATAGACTCCACAAGGAACACAGTATCATTATTCACCTGTTGCATCTCACTTTACTGTGTCTCAGAGCCACAGTATCAATTACTTTGTCATGTGGGAAAACTGGAGCAGAAAACACTCGGAGACACATGCTGTTCTGCCAAATTCTTATTTGCTTAACCCAGCTACACAACAAAAGATAACACTTTATGTACAATTGCTGAGATGGAATAGTGAAATGTGGTGAATTGCAGTGCTGTTTTCTCTTCCAAGGGAGAGGGAAGACCCTTGAGCACTGTTTGGGTGCAGCAACCCAAACCAAGACAGGCACAGCTGGATCCATTCTTCCTCTGTCTTCTTCCCCTGCTCCCATTTTTGTATAGGCTGTTGTTCTCAGCCCTTCTTGTTACCTCCATTGTATTTTCAGTATATTTAGGTTGTTTATATATTTAATGTATGTTCCTTGTTCTGTGGTATAACCTAAAATGTGTTTAATCCAGTTCTCACAGTTGTATTCCTTTGATGACCATTAACTAACCTTTTGTGGTGTGTGTTCATACCCTCAGACTCTGTAATAACATACCATGCTTGTCTTTTAAGGCTTTTTTATTATATTGTGCTTTAACTCTCAAAGCCACCTTCTATAATCCTGCGATTGCTCAATCAGGCAGGGACCCCCAGTAGGTACAGTTCTATTGTAAAAATGCATTTTTATTTCTTTCTCCATCTCTGACAGAAACCAGAACATTTATAACAGAGCTACCATTTATTTGCTATGCAGAGGAAGTACCAAAGACAGCCTCCAAATATCGATTGATACTTTTTCCTGACGATTTCCTAATCTTGTGTTACTCATGAGACTATCTATCCAGACTGTCATCAACATTAAGAAGTGTTTTCATACCACAAACAGGGCATTACCTTTGGTTATCACATGAAATCATTCTGATTTTCTACAGCTAAAATTGGTGATAGACCGCAATATTCTTATCAATAATCCAATGGGTAATATGGAGCATGCATCAACAGTTACAGGTGGAAGTATAGCAGGTTTTATTGGGTCCTTAAAAGTGTGGCAATGTTTCTTTGGTCATTATAATAAAGACTGTTACTATATCAACACTGTATGTATTCTATTCAGAGGACTGTATTTTATAGAGATGCATGTATAAGATACCATATAGACTTTCAAAACCTTCACGTTTTCACATTTTTTTGGATATTCTTGCTCCAAGTGTTGTTCAGCTAACAAACTCTTTTTAGGTGTAAGGAGGCTGCTCTTACAGGGAGTAACATTACTGGAAATTATATGAATGAAAAACATTACAGGGAGTAACATACTGGAAACCATACCCAGATTTTTAAATGATAACTCTGCCATTAGTAAGTTTTCAGTGTTCATCTCTGAAGAGGTCTTTTACATGAGGCATTACTGGTTCTCTGTACTTTCTACTGCTTTGACACATGAGACATTCATAAATAATGGGGGGTTTCCTTTAACATTTTTTCAGTTTGAGAAAAACTGGTGGAATATATTGGCTGGACTGAACTTGTGACAATAGTCAAGAATAATGTTCAAATCATTGATAAGAACCCAGTGTGATGGTTTGCAATTTCCAGTGTTCGCTTGTCTAGCCAATTGTGAATGGCTATTATATTCCGGAAGTTTCTGACTATGGTGTTATCACTTGGTTTTATTTTCATAACTTCTTAATCCTCAGGAGAAAAGTGCCACTTGGGTTTTAGTTGGGTTTTTAGTGTTTTGAAGGCTTTGTGTGATGCCATTTAAAATATTCAGTCCCAGTTGACTGAGTCCCAGTTTTCTTACCCCAGCAAAAAAAAATCTCATCAACTAAAAAACCAGTACACTGCTATTTAAATGCATAAGATTTTGTTGCCTACTTCTAGTTTTTATGGTCCTTTTTTTTTTGAACAGTGACTTTATAATTTATCAGCAGCTTGGTATGAAATGCATTGGACTTCAGAGATTTTGATGGGGGTAGGAAATTATTTTGCTACAAGGAAAATGTCATGAGAAACACTTAAGAAAAGATCAGCCTATTTGTTAATAAATACACAGTGTCAAAGCTCAAATATCTTGGTTTTCTTTTCAACTTCAGTGTTTTCTACAAGAGATGAAATTTTTCAGAATCATACAGTTCATTGCATTTAGCTGCAGCTAAACTACCTGAGGTTTTGTTTTACACTTGTTTTTTAGGAAGCATGGTTTTTTGGGTTGTTTTGGTTTTTTTTTTCAACAATACAGTCCTCTGGTTAATAATATATTGCAAAACATTTAGTTAATAGCTATCATTGCTCCTCTGTGTTTATCATCACAGTAAGATTAAATTCTTTGAGTCCCCCGAATGCAACTCATAGCAGAATGAAACATTAATGCTTTCAAACTGGGGAGAGAGTGAATTAAAACAAGCCAGCTACAAGAATATTTTTAGGTTTTATCTTTTACTATCATCTATTAAAAATTCCAGAAAACTGAATTGTCACTGGTAGTAGCTGTCCTAGCGTAGTCACTCAGCTGTTTTGTTTACCTAATTCCTCATCTTCCTCTATATTTAGGGAACATGTGGAGGAGTTAAAAGGACCATCACATGGTTATCTTGTTTACAGGATGTGAAACTCCCACATAACTTCATTTTAGTCTTAAAAAAAAAAAAACCACCAAAAATAAAAATTCTAGGATATATAAACCAAAAGGCAACAAACCAGAAAACAGTATCTTACACAAACAAATTTCTAGGTACAATAAAAGAGCAGGGTGCAGCAAGAAAAAGATTTTATTGCTCTATAACTTTTATGATCAAATGCATGTGAATGCAGTGGACCTACAACTTCAGCACAAGTGAATGCCATACCCACCATGCCAGCAACCTCTATTCTATTGAATTACATCTCAAAGCTTCCATCTCTCTCTTTT
Organism: Chloroceryle amazona; assembly: GCA_027560015.1. Taxonomy (NCBI): domain Eukaryota; kingdom Metazoa; phylum Chordata; class Aves; order Coraciiformes; family Cerylidae; genus Chloroceryle; species Chloroceryle amazona. The sequence goes on along the minus strand of JANHFX010016961.1, from coordinate 140,252 downwards.
CAAAGATTTTTTTTTTTTCCCCAGGAGAAAATAAACAGAATATGACATGACCTTCCTTCTTTCTCTGGCTGGCTTGTTCTTCTTTTTATGTTCAGAGAAGTTTCTTTTCTTTCCTGTCTCACCTCTTCACTATCTGAATTCCTGTATCATTCATCTCCCCTCTGTAAGCTCGTACCATTTTACACTTAACTTTTTGTTACCTAGAAGAAGTTTTAAGAGACAAGGTTTCCATTAGATAATGAAAAGTTCTAACTCATTGCTAATTCTTCCTTGTTTTTCTAATGGTTTCCCTCTGATGTTTTATAAATAGTAATACTTGTTTTAAGGATGATTTTTTTCTTACTCTACACATGCACAGCAGTGGGTACAAAGAGCTTTACTTCTCACCTGGCAGAAAGATATTATTGTAATAAGCACAGCATTCCTGTTTCAACTAACCTGAGGTGTATCGACATCTTAGAATCTGCTCTTTTATCTTAGCTATAGTTCTCTCTCAGATGAGAATCTATTCACTTAGAGCTATTTAATAGGAAAAACAAGCACAAGAGCATTGATCGACTTCAGCCTGGGTGTAGCTGGAGCAATGTGTGTAAATAGGATATATTTATTACTGTCCTCTGATGTTATTTTAAGACTAATGCATCTTTACTTCTACAAAAATACAATCCCTTTTAGAAATCTGATGAGCTTTTTCTGCTGCAGTGTGTGATTCACATATAAACTGTATTTTTCATGTGGGTGTTTAAATCTGGCAGTCTGCATGCAAACATCCCTGAGCCACAAGACATCTCCAAAAGCATATAAAAGACACTTCTGTAGTCTGAAAATTTAATTTCTTCTGATGAATTACTACCGCAACAGTTTATAAAGAAAATATCCATGCATACATTTAATGTGCAAAAAGAACACTGCTATAGAACAGTATTATGCCAGTTCTTGCGTGAAAAGAGTATCTGAGGTGACCATGATATGTGCGTAAACTGACTTAACCAAGGAAAATATGGCTGCAGTAGTCAGGTTCACACCCTTATGACCTGCCTAAAGTGCTCACACTGTCAAATTAATGTTAGATTTATCCTGAGCTAAACAGGAAAATGCCAGAGCTCCTGGTTTTCCCCATTTGAAGATCAAGCTGTGACGAACAGGATGCCAAATGAATATTGTCTTTTGTATTACATCATGTTTCAACACTGTAGATACACTAAGCAGGGATTTTAATCAAACTTCTCAGTTTAATTTATTGGTGTGATATTTTTTCACACAGTTTTGAAAAGAAAATTGAGGGACTTTCCCTCAATTGTTTTAAAGTTATGATAAATATGACAAATCTATTGTAAAATGCTTGTCAATAGGGACAGCAGTCTTTCAAGAAACTTGATTTTAATTTCTGTGTTTTAAGAACAGGAAATTTTCTGATGGGTTTCACAGGCATGAGAACAACCATTCAATTTACTACTACAAATTCTGATGATAATTTGGGGCACAGAATTAATTAATGTATTTTGTAATTATTACAGAAATTTAACAAAAGTATTTTTTTCTACATGTTCTATGAATCATTACTGACAAGATATATAAGTCAAATATTGACAAGATCTATAGAGATATATGTATTATTATTGACAAGATATAAATAGTAATAGGCAAACCAATTGCCGGAACAAAATATAAATGTTTGCAATTCCTCTGGATGGAAGGAAATTGTATCTTGCTTAAAAATGCATGCCAAAAAAAAACCTTTGAGAAAAGAAAGAAAAAGTAATTTCTTCTGTAAGGGTAGAATCTTCTTTACTCTCTCTCTCTTCCTTCTTCCCATGAAAAATATGTGCTGGATTCTGCTATCATACTATTTACATATAGATATTGATTACTTCCCTGTTCTAGCACCTGAATAGTGTGGTAATATCTGATGTGTGTTATTGAGAGCTTTTCCAGTTGCTGTAGTCGTTGCCATTGACTAGGTTTCTAAGGAACAAAATAACACCGGTGAACTTGCAAGGCTGATTTCCTGACCAGTTTCTGAGGAAGGAGTGAGTTTTCTACCTTGTCCTAAATGTTCATTTTCCCTTCCTTCCACGGTTAGCTGTAGTTCTTTCCTCAGTGAGTGTGAAAAACTCCCAAATGATCAGTGACAGGGAATGGTTCACTGAGGCAGCTGCAGGCAAGTATTAACAGTTAGGACGCTTTCTCAATTTCACATGCAGTACAAGACAGTTCATATACGGATGGTTTCTACACCAAAAAAAAATCTGATCTAAATAAAATCCAAGATGTGTTTTGAGAACAAAACCCATGGCCATGTTGCTTTAAGTAAAACAATGGAATAATTTTACAAAATTAATCTTTTATAAAAAGTATTTTTTAAAACACATCATAATCAGTTAAACTATGTAGCTGCAATAAGGCTGATATGGATTTCAAGAAGCTTTCAATTATTGCATTTGTTATCTCTTGTTACAGGAACTAATCTTTCTTCTGGGAAATCAATTCTTAAATTGTAAGAAACTCAGATGCAATTGTACTAGGACAGAATAAGTAGAAAACATCTTGTTCTAGGGTTCATGAGTCTGTCCTACCCCCTCTGGGTACAGATTATGTTTCAGGACATTTGAATAACAGGATAGAAAAAAAAATCAGTTCCCTTTGTAGCTAAATGAACTATGAATTAAATTTGTTATCAGATGACCAGTAGCTGCTAAGCATTTTCCAGCTGAGTAAGCTAATAAACCTATTTACTCTTTCTGCACGAGCAAGCCCAGGCCCATTAGCTGCAGATGCCTTCAGCAATATTCTTTGACATATAGAAGGTCATTCTCCTTTCATTGTCTTCATATCTTTATAGTTTAATGATTAGCAAAAAGAACAGCTGCAATAGTTCTATTGAGTAGCTAATTAGTAATTTTAAATTGCAGTTGTAGGATTTTATCCCCTCTAACCTGATTCTGATGGATTAGTGCTTTATATGCATTTACTTTGAGAACTCTTGATTTAAACCAAAATCACCTGGTGTAATTTAAGTTGTCAGAGGCTTTATTAGAATTTGGTGGCAAAAAATACCTTTCACATCAAAGGACTACTTCTCACCTCTTTTCTTTTCTTTGTTATCCAACATTTGAGTGTTTGTTTGCAAGAACCCTGTCAGGTGGTGGATCAAGCAGAAGCTAATGGATGATTTAATTTTACCATGCCTTCTGACAGGTACTGCATACTTTCCCCTTTTGTGACAAAATGTCAGGACTGGTTCAGTTTTCTAATAAATTTCTCAGAAACTGTTGCACCCTTGTAAGCTTCTGCAGTAGCATTACTAAAATGAAAATGCATTATTGCTTTTATTGTCAGTGTAGCTGTGTTTTCTTCAGCAATTCCAGTTGTGGCTGCCACACTTGCTTTCTGTGCTCCCTTGCAGATATTTCCCAGAAGGACACAGCCTGTTCACAGTGCAAGTTCATGACACAAGAAACATCAGCAGGAGGCAAAAGAACAGATTTCATTTTTGCTGTACAAGAGTGATAACCTTCATGGTATTTCCTGGTGAATCTATGGAGTGTTGCTTCTGGACCTATGAGTTGTTCTGCTCGATCAGAGCAACAGTTGTTTTAAATTCATATCCTACTGCAGAGAGTAAGATACCTGAAGGAGAAAAATATATTCCCACCCACTCCACCGAGAAAAAAAACTCTACTGCAGGCTCTTTTCCCTTCTAGGGGGTTTATATCCTGCCTAGTAATATCCAATTGTTCCTATCATTGCCTCATATTTTTTTAATTTTTTTTTTTAAATTTTATTTTATTACAATGCTATGTAAACTCCTCAACCTTGTAAGAGAGGTTTAAATATCTGTTTACATTTCCTTGGGATTCTCACTTTTCATTTCACACCTCAATTTGCTTAGAATGATTTCCAAGTCTCTATAGTTCTACCACAACGTGGTAGAACCCTTGTGTAATGCTTGTACCAGGCAGAAGGCAAATACTCATAAAATGATGGGCTTATTTTTACTAATAAGTTAAGAATATGAATTCCATTAATTAATATTGATGTTTTTATTCTTACTATTGATGAAAGATACTAGAAATAACTTCGAGTTAAATGACAATAAATCCCTGTTTTAGCTCTTATCATTTTTCTTTGTTTTTCAGAGATACCCAACTGTTCAGATTTTAGCCAGGGGGAAAAAAAAGTGTAAAGTTACTTAAGCACTAAATTAAAATTAATATTAACAGTAAACCTTGACACTGGCTGTGAGAGACTTATGTCATCACGTGAACCTTTCTGCCTTAGGGTGATTTATTCTGGAGGAAATATGTTTAGTTATGTTCTCTCTTATTGCTGGATAGCCCCCATTTCTGTGTGCTCTTTGGGCTCTGCTGGCACTGACTTTTTTAAATGGAAAGGCTCCCTCTTCTTTCTTTTGGTTGCCTCACAGCTTTTGGCATACTTGCTTTAGTTGCAGCAGAATGTAATACAGTCTTTGCTTCTGCTTTGCTTATGGCCTCTTCCTGGTGTTTGTAGGATTCAGATGGTTAGTTTTGGTCAGGTCCTTAAGCGAGTCCTTCTCAATTTGGCAATTAATGCATATGCAAGAAAATTGCAAGTACTTGTTATGTGAGAAGTTTATAACCACACAGCATGGTAAAGTGTTTTTCAATGCCTTTGAAATTCTTATCTCAAAACTTCTGAAGTATCATTTCCCTTTCACAAATGTTTGAGAGTTTGAAGAGCTCTTATATATGAACAGTCTTGTGTATAAATACACAGGACAAGATTATTTTAAGAGCTCTACTGACTTCCAAAGTCTCCACTTTACATTCTCTGCAAACCTGACCTCTAGACGCCATATTTAAGAGCTTATGTTGTTAGAGATGTTAATCCATACCATACTTTATTCTGTTAAACACCTATCTAGGAATCTTATTTTATTTTCTGAGTGTGGTGACCAAGCTACCAATAAATTATTTTTCATTCTATACGATCTAAGTTGAGCAGACCATCCCAGAACTTCCATAGTGAATATACCAAATAAATGATAACAAAATCTTTGTTTGCACTGAGCATAGTTATAGTAGACACAAAACATGAGATCAAGAATATATATAAATCACAAAGCCTGAAAAAGCCCCCATGGTTTAAGAATAAGAACAGAGCTTTAAAATTTAGGGACACTGACTACAGTATTTTTTTTTCAAAGACCCTGTCTCTTATGTTCTACACTTTCATGTAGAGAAATTTACTGGTGCAAAACAGTTGTTTTACCTAAATATCCATAGTCTTGTAACTCTTTAAGAAATTTTTCTTAAGAATATTGTACCAAAATCTGCTGGAAATGAGGTAAAATTCTGGCTCTTGAATCAATGAGACTTTTTGCTATGTTCGTCATGACTGGTGCTGTGCCTTTAATGGCAACTCAGAAATGCCATCAAGGGCCTTCACATTCTAAAGCCAGCTTTCTCTGAACAGAACTTAGAGCAGACAATACTTGAAAGTAGAAAAAATGTGAAAATGACTGGGATAAAATAAATGGCATTTGTCCACTGATTACCCCCCAGCCCCTATGTCCTTGCGGGTAACAGGATTCCTTTCTTCCCATCTTGCTCCCAGCCCAGGAACATTTCAGCTGACTCCTGCACTGCAATCCCTTCTTGATCACTAGGAATAGATTCTCTTTCCATGGAGCCTGGCTGGGTGCCTGCTCTCTGACAGGCATACCAACCTGCATCATCTGCTCTGCTGGCTGCACTCATTCTACTTGTCCCTTCTTCTCTGGCCCCATGCTGGAGGCCCCTCTCACAGAGTGCATTTCTGCACTCCTCTGGGGAGGATCAGCCCTCCCTCCTTCCACACGCTTCACCAGATGGATGCTGCAGCCATCAGGAGAAGGCAAACAAGGGCTTTCTCTTGGCTGTCCAGCCACAGCCTATGAAAGAATGTAGCATCATATAAAACAGATATTGTCTGTCACAGTTGAACATATTTTTCATTTTTTGAAGACTTCAGAAGACAGTTTGGGAGCCAGATGCTGAAACTGGAAATCACGCTATGTTTTTGTCTATGTTCAGCTCATGTCCAGTTGCTTCATCACACAATGACACCTCCCCACCTGAGAAGGTGGACTGGGAAAAAGAGAGATCCAAATTCAGCAAAACATCCCCCTTTATAATGAGCTTGAGGTTAGTGGTCTGGAATTCCACTTGTGAGCCATCCTCAGTCAGCTGCCCTGGCTTTTGCCCACCCCCTCTTAAGTTCCTGGCTGACTCAGAACTGCTAATGACCTTCAAACCATGACTGGCCTATGATTCTGTCCCAGCAAAATCAGGAGAGCTTCCTTTTCTCTAATCCTTACACTGACATTTCTAGGACAATCCCAGGTTGTCTTATTATGAATATATTATAATATTCACAACTTCTGATTCAAATGTATCTTTTCAAAGTGTCTGAGTCCCATATATAGGAGACAGAGAGAAACAAGTTTCATTGAAGACAGAAGGATTTTTACTCTCTGTTAACTTCCATAGTGCACTAGGTGTAAATTAGGGAACTATTCAGTGTTTGGTTTTCTCTGGGGTCCAATTTGAATTATAGCTAGCCCTCCTTACATGAATGCTTATTCTAGTCATGGTACTGCCATTCATTGTCTTCAGTCTTTCTCCTGGTGCTTTTAGGCTGTGGTCTGAGCACTGATGTTAAACTGATTATCAAGATGATCCCACCCCAAATAATTTCTTTTTCACTTTGGAAATTTCTATGACATGATTTACCATGTGGCTCCCTAAATTGCTGCACACTTATTATTTCATCCATTATAGTACAAGATCATAAATCTAACATATTTACTCACTGCTCCTGACAGCCCTGTACTGGGTTTCAAGAGATAAAGCCCCACAGCCTCACAGTCATCATGTCCTACCAATATTGCTCTGTCTTAGCTACAAAAAAAATGAATTTACCTATTTTTGACACACTTGAGCACAGGTTTTGTCTGAGCTGTTCACACAGTTTCTATTCTTGCTAGAGGCAGTTTCAAAGTCCTTTCCAGTCAGAAGTATCATCACATTTTTCACATGCTTTCACAGCAGCAGTAAGAGGCTGGTGAAATAGGGCTAACTGAAAATGTTAACTTTATGAGCAGTGTCTAAATTCTTAGCTCAGTGGCATTAACTGAGACAAGAAGGAAAAATAGAATTGTTACATTTAACAGAAAATAGACGTCAGTAGTATGTCCTTCACTCTCCTTATTTTTGTATTACTTGTATTTAATGCACTTTAATACAATTTAAAAAAAAAATAAAATAAAAATAGGCATTTTAGCTAGTATCGTCTATGGATTTGCATTCCTGAATTAAATGCTCAGGGATGTTCTAACCCCCTGCCACATGAAAATTCTGGAGGAATGGGGAAATATATTCTGTCATTTCTTCAAATCCTCCCTCCTTCTGTCAGTCCTGCTACTGGACTTTTGTTTAGGTTTTTTTTTTCCTGATATTTCAGATTAAAGGCTCCAAGGAATATTGCCCAGGAAGTACTCCTCTGCAGGCAAGAAAAAAACCTCATATTGTGTCTAAGTTCTTACTACAGTTTTTATCCTGCTGATCTTCACAGTGACTTCTTTTGTTTCTGATGCACTAAACAAAGGACTACTTAATTTTCTGTTGACCTCGGTGAAGACTACCTGTAGTATTCCTAAGCTTCACTAAGACTTGAGATTTCTATTAAGTCAAAGTGATATTCCTCAAGAAGAGTGAAACTTTCAGAATAAAAATAACAATAGTGATGTGCTTAGAAAGAACAGCAGTGACGTGCTTAGAAACAAAATTATGTTAGTAGATGCTTATCACTTAAGGCCAATGAAAGAGCAAACGAGGGCTTTATTTCTGCAGCCTGTCTATAAGCAAGGGATAAACTGTATTTCTATTGTGTCTTGCAAGGCAGGTATAAAGTTATAAAAGAAAATGCAAAACTGCATATGTGTAAAGCCCTTTTTGTTTCTGTTGCTTTTTCTCTATTATTAAGGTTTCTGTCCATCATGGCTCGTTTCGGTCTCAAGTTGCTTTGACTTTAATGGGGAGCTTCAAGTAAGCATCACACTGTAGTGTGAAGTGTAAAGTAGAAGAAGATTTTTTTTATTTTTTTTTTTTTTACTGAGTGATTGATTTAGATTGTAGTATCTGCCACAGTGCTTGCCACAATTCATTATTGCTCTTAATTGTGATATTCAGTTTTCTCTTTTACTCATTTATTTCAGTTTGATCTAATCTGAATGAGCACAGGAAGTGTGTGAATATGTATTCCATTAAGTATCATGAAAAATATTCCTTCATGTGAATTTAAAGGAACATTTTAAACTTAACTTTTATTTTTATTTTTAAGC